>VXBT01004293.1:139514-349212 GCA_013400235.1 Oriolus oriolus | reverse complement strand
CCCCGTCCGGCTCCTCCCGCGGCGGGAGCGCGGCGGGGCCGGCGGAACATGGCGTGGGTGCTGAAGATGGATGAAGTGATCGAGTCCGGGCTGGTGCACGACTTCGACGCCAGCCTCTCGGGCATCGGGCAGGAGCTGGGAGCCGGTGCCTACAGCATGAGGTAACTCGTCCCGCAGCTCATCCCCCGCGCGGGGCGCCGCGTCCCCGCCGGCCTCCTCGGGCCGCGCAGCCCTGCCCGTGCCGCTGGGCAGGCTGCGCGGGAAGAGCCGGGGGTTCTCCTTTTCGCCCTCTTTTTTTTTAATTCCGAAAGCTTTTCCCGAGGAGTGGGCACGTGTCGGAGGGGCTCCCGCCCTGCCCTCCCGTGCTGCTGGCAGGTGGCAGCTCGGGGAAGGCGGGCAGCTGCCTGTGCTGGAGTGCTGTTGCCTTTATATGCGAAATCCCTGCCCTAAAACTGACATTTCGCTGTCCTTGCGGGATGTAACCGGACCCCACGTTCCAAACGATGATCATCTTATACTCGACAAATGTAATTCTTTTTCGTAATAAACAATGGGTGTTTTGTGCCAGATTTAAAAATGTTCTTTCTCCAGTAAGTAAACGTTGTAGTTAGCAGGGTTAGTAGTATGGTTGTGCTTTAATCGGTCTGTTTATTCTGTATTTCTGTGTAGTGATGGGGTTTTCTATGTAGTATGGCTTTAGTGATGGGCGTTTTTCTTGCCGTGTAGCTCTTTCTATTCATAGTCAACTTGGCAGTTTCCTTATCTTTTGGTTGTTTTCCAGGTTTTACAAAGTTAGCGTGTTTAAGTAGCGTTTGGATGTGCCTTTTCGAAGCTAAGATAAAACTGTACTTGTTTGAGTAAATTTTGTCTCGCTCATGGGCAGAATGTGTGGATTCCTGAGTGACGACTTAGTGTGGAAAAGAGAAACTGTTTTGGAGGCACCGAGAGACATTTTAAGTCCAAGGTTTTCATCAGGGTTAGTCAGTGTCTAAGTCTGGAGAAGTAATACAGTTGCGTTTGATAGTTTTGATGGCCTAGCCTCTATAAAAGGCACGTTCTCTCTCAGGGAAACTGAAATTTGCAGGTGACCACAAACTTCATCTATTATGTATATTTTAAGGCAGTACTTCCTAGGTAAAGTGTTAGGAAGTGCAGTTTGGAACTTTGCTGGAAGTTACAAAAAAGGGCTTCTGCTGGATAGAAATGAGGACCCTTCTGATGGCATTTGGTGTGTGAGTTCAGTGGGTTTATGGTGGAACATGTATTTGATGGGGGTTTTGTTCTGTGTGGGTTTGGGGTTTTGGTTTTTGTTGGTTTGTTTTTTTGTTTTTTTTAATTAAAAATAACGTTGAGAACTTTCCAATTCAGAGAACAAGGTGATTCATCTCTGTTGATAAGAATACTCCTGATTTTATATTCAGCTTCTCTGCGTTTTATCCCACTTCTGTCCCGTTTCTGTCTTAGCAAACCTTCAGACATCCATCCCATGGAGTAGCATGCCAGTTTTTGTGGGCAGTTGTGTGGTTGTTGCCTGGATGGGTTCTTGGTGGGCAGACACCAATGGAAAATGCATGTGCTCCTGTTCAAGAACTGCTCTGCTCTATCTTGATGCAGTTCTTTCTAGGATCTCTTATGATTAAAAATTTTGTGTTTTGGCTGTTAGGTTTTTTTAGTTTCTACTGTGCTTTCGTAACTTCATTTCTCATCCCAGTAATGCGCACACTTCCGTTTCTAGGAACTGTAAGAATTATTATGCTTACTGTTGTTGGATATATTGTTTTTTCTGGTCCTACCATCTTATTGTGGTGGATAGCAATCCTAAGTGTCTTTTTGCTACATATGCCTGTTAGGACATTCTGATTTACCACAGAAAAGCTTGTAGCCGTTAAAAACAGCACTGAAAAAGTAATATTGTATAAGCTGAACTATATATTAGTCTCAAATCTTGTTACACACTTTGTCTGCAGTGTATTTTTTTAAAAAAACACAGTAGTAGTAGTAGTAATATTTGTAACTTTTACCATGGACCGCATAGTTAAAGGGATCACCTAACTGCCATTAGTGTTTGCTGGATTCAGAGTTATTTTCAGCACGTATGTAAGTTATTCCATGTATTGGTTAGATTTCCAGTTTAGAGAAATTCTGGTCTATTATGTGATGTGAGAGGGGAAAACCAAGAGAAGTGGCAAAGCATGAATAGGAGAGATACTGCTCTGTCACTGTTCAGTGTGCCAGTAGAAGTTAATTACTTATCACTTTCTTACAAAAAAAGAGAAGAAAATGAAATATTGCCTAGAGGAGAGTGCTGCGAGAGCTCCTCAAGGTGTATGCCCCCTTGATTTTGTTAGAAAGATCTGCATGTCATTGTTTTAACTACTGGGGTTATATATAAAGCAGTTGATGCTTCCTGGAGTTGATGATGAGTCAGTGCCCTTGGGTAGAATATATGGCATTACTCCTGTGTTTATTCTTACTAAGAAAGTTGCACATATCCGTTGATCATCAATCCGTTGTAGGATTTTTGGGATTTTTTAGAAGGCAGCTGAGTGCCTCCTAAATTTCCCTGCAGATTCACACGGTTTTGAATAGTTTTCAAAATTTCCTTATAAAGTCTTGAAACCCGTTTTTTCTGATTGCTGTTCTAGCACCTTCTCATGCAATAAGAAACTGCCTATAATCACAAAATTGAATTTAATTGATATAAGTTGTCAGATGTGTCAAATAACACCTGCACCAAAACCTATATAAAAACATTGTACCCTTTAGCGATGGTGAGTTTTGAGTTAATTTCAGGAAGTTAATGTTAATTTCAGTCGATAATGACACCCATCATGTTTTCTTTTGAATTCCATATAATATCCATTGTAAAAAACAGCAGTTGTATACTTTTGAGGACCACTGATGGTTGCCACGCACTGCTAAAAAATGGAGGCTATTTAACTGAAAAGACGAGTTTCAAAAGAACTGCCTGTCATCTTTCTAGCAGAATTCCATTTTTCATCTAATGAATTACTAGATTAATGGATCGATACAAATTGGGTTAATTGAGCATTAATAGACAGACAAGTACCTTAATGACTGAATTTTTATGTTTAATTTGGAAGCTTAGTGTATGGATTTATTTAAATGCCTGCAGTTCCAATGGTGTTTGTAGTGCTACAGTTCAAGCCTGTCGTGGGGAACTTGATAATTATTTCAGGAGTAGCTGTTTTGGTATATACTTGTAGGTTAAAACCTGAGGTTCATCAAACTAGATTAAAAAAAAAGACTTTTGGTTCTGAAATGGGAAAGTCTCTACAAAAGACTGTATGAAAATACATCCAGACAATCTTCCATTTTTGGAGAATCAAGTCAGTTCGACTCTGCTGCATCTCCCAAACATTTAAGTGTCTTTGGAGAATGGAGCTGTCTGCTGCCTTGGTTGGAAAGAAGGAAAGCCTGATGCAGTCTTCAGTCTTGTTTCCTTACTGTGCTGTGGGATGGCTAGGGGATTTTGTGTACCACCTCTCGAGCACAGCTCAGGCTGAAGTAACCCTGAGGTGGTCAGTCAGGAGTTGGGGGAACTTTGTCTTACAACTTAGAGCTCTCTTCTCAGGGGGAGGGACGGAGAGTGTTGTCTTCTAACAGCTTTTGGGTCCCTGACATCCTTTTTTGGCTTCTGATGAACATGATTGGGTCGTGACGGTTACTGCCTTAACTTCATAGCTACTGTGTAAAACCAAAAAAGAGTTATCTTATTCAGGCCCTGTTTTTGGCTGCTCTTATATTATGACAGACAAAATTGCTGTTAATGCTTCCCCTAATGTCTCCCACTCTTATGAGATTCTACTGCAGGATTTTTGAAAGAGGAATGCTCTCTTAAGGTATCCTGAATTTTTTCTATTCCTTTTCTTTTTTACATGTACAAAATGTTTCCTGCAGAATACATTATAAACCTTCTGTTTCAGTGGTCTGTTCTATTTTTTTGTGCATTGCACTGTAGAAAAATAATTTGCGCTGACATCTACACTCTAAAATAAAATGTTTTGTACTGGTTAGAATTGGAGCTTGATTCTCTGTACAAGCACATAGGTATGTGAATGCCTGTCAGGAAATAGGCATTTGAAGAAAAAGAGAATCCACAAACCTACGCCTCCTTGCTTTGTTATCACAGATAAAACACGTTGGAAGATAAGCCTCATGTTCTAGGTCATTGACATTGGCTTGGGGTTGGGGCTTTTTGTTGTTTTCTTTTTTCCAAGTTGAGTGTGTGAATACATGACAAAAAGTCAGGGGCCAGTTTAATTTTTAAGTAAAAGACTTCAAAGTGCAGAACTGTCTTCTCTGTTCCCTGTCACCTCTTGTGTTGGAGGGATATATCAGATTGAGAGTAGGGCAGCAGGTCTGCCTTCATTTGCTCTTCAGGTGTTCTCCTATGCAAGAGCCGTCTCTACTGGAGCTGCTGCAAGTTAGAGCAGCTGCCTGAGCTGCTTGTGTCAGAGGAGTGGATACAGAACAGTGGATTTGTCGTGGTGAACATTCTTACTTTTTTTCCGTGGTAGGAAGGACACAGGTTTTGGTCTTGGCATTTTCTTCTTTCTTTGGTTGGTGGTTTCTTGTATTTTGTGCCAGACTCCCCTTAAATTGAAGCCTTTCACCATCTGAGTTTCTGTGTGAGGGTCTGTGGGATGCCTAGGAACAGCATTACGTTTGCACCTGTTTCTCATTTGTGTTGGACTTCTTGGACAGCTGCTGCAGAGAAAGTTGTTTCCCAGAAATGAATTCCAGGGGTCTTGCCTCCCATCAAACTTGCTTTTGTGGTCATAGGGAAAGTGTTAGGTCTCCCATTGCCTTACATTTAAGGCTTGCTCACATCTCTGAACAGTTCAGAGCTTGGCTTTGAGATCATAACTTTTAATTCAAATACTGCTTGAGAAACATTTTTCTTAAGGTATTTGTCCTCATAAAAGCCATGCCTTAAAGTTTCAAGAGGCCTGTGTGTTCTTGGGATGCTTTAGTACTCACACCCAAAAGTATACAATCCAGAAGATAGATAAGGCAGATGATTGATGGAACATCAGTTTGAATTTTGATGACATAGTAGTTCCTGTTCTCGTAAGGACAGGAAGTTCTTCAGTAATTTTTTTTACCCTATTACTATTATTAGGGAGGGGTTTTTTGTATGTGTGTGTTAGGTTTTTTTTTTAGTGCTTTGGACAAAGTGTGGAAAGAGGGTTTTGAATTTGTAAGGAAGGTGATTTTGAAGGCTTACAAACACATTTCACAAGCGTGGGGGGATAAATTACATTTTTCTTGGTCTTTTTGTACTATGCTCATGTAAGCTACATGACAAAGGACAGCTTCTCACCTGTGATGCATCCCATTGGATGCTTTAGGTCAAGTGGTAACATTCACCTTGCTTCCTCTTCTAAGCCTTCCTGCTTTTGTATGGTGATGTTTCATGTATGCGCCTCTGTAGCATGAGTAGCTAAGACTTTTGATGGAGGATGTGCTCCATATGGAGGATTTACCACCTGCATTTGGGGTGTAATGAAGACTGTTTCTGCTGGGTTTTTTCCTGGGTAAATTTTCCTCCTCCCTGTAGGAAGAAAAGAATGCCTTTCATTAGAATGCTGTAGATAACACATTCTGAGGAACTGAGATAAGACATTTCTTACTAGAGCTAATAGTTTCAAAATCTTGGTCTCAGAGTTCCTTCTGTCAGGAGAGTAAACCTTGGTAGATGGACTTTCTCAAATGATACCAAAAAATATAACAAAATATGCTACTTGTCCTTCAAAACATTACTACTTGCCCGTACATCAGCTTGCTTGTAGTTCTAAAGTTCACTTAAATGAGACAAGTGAAGTAAATGAATCTTTACTTCACAAGATCAAAAGTTAACAATAGCAGAAAAAGAACAGAATCAGTCTCTTAAAGCTCTCTGTCCTCCTGTAGTCTGAAATAATTTCAACAGTAGCTATTTTGGAACACTTGGCTTTTCCTCCATCTGGGCTGCTCTGCTCTCCCACTTTAGGTGGGAGGTTCTTTATTGTGTGAAATAACTTAAGCAAAGCTGGCACTATAAGTCCCTGTCTCTAATCTCTACTGGCCTAGCAAAAATAAGATTTCATCAGGTGAGTAGGAAAATGACTAAAGGATGCCCTGTATTTTAACTCTTATATTTTTTCAAATTCTGTATTCCTAGTGTGTAACTCTGAACTGTATTGCGGCCATTTAGCTGCTGTTCTCTCATGCTAAAATAGACATGACAAAGCTTCTCCAGGCCTGCTCTTCAAGGACAGTCAGACTGTCCTAGGCCCAAAATGTGTAAACCAACATCTTGAGCAGGGGGGCAAGCTGAGGGAAGTTACATCATTAGCTAAAGTTTAATTGGTGAATTTATGCTGATACGCAAATGGACCAAACCTGTAACAGTGTGAAGAACTCGTGACTTCTTGTCCATCTTGGGTATAGCCTTTGGCCTGCCCAGGGTGTACCTCTGAAGGCCTTTCCAATAAATATCCACCTTTATTCCCTTACTCCTGTCTAGTCTCTTTTTCCAGGTTGGCCTCTTTAGGCATCAACATAAGTATACATAAACATGGAGGCTGCCAGGGATTGACTGTGGGCAGATGATTTGTACTGCTGGGCCATTGGCTCATTATAAATGCAGAAATTGTAACAGGGGTCTGAGGGGAAAAAGGAACTGGCAAGGCTGATGTGTTCTCTGGGTTGTGTTTGTTTGTGGGATTTCTTTGGGTTTTGTTTGGTTTTCTGTTTTGTTGGATGTTAAAATAGAATCACTATAAGATTAGAGGTGGTAAAAAGACAGATTAAGCATCTCTCTAGTTTCTGGGAATGTGATTGACACAATAGCTTATATTACATGCAGTTTATCATCTTTAGCTTAAGTAAAGAGCACTGTTAAACATATTACGTTTCTGTTTCCCATTGGTTTCCTTCTCTGAATTAGGAGCAGTCTTTGCATCTTTTCTTCAGCTGTGCTGTATGAGCAGTGAATTTTATTTTGTAGAAAATGCTTGTTGCTGTGAAATTTAGCTAGTCCCTGTGTAAACTGACACTTCAGGTCTTAATTTGAAATACTTTACCCATACCTTATTGACTGTTTTAATTGTCTGCAGCTTTAATCTGTTTTTAGATGGGGAAAGAGCATATGTTGAAATGCGAAAAACACTGATATTTCATTCTTTGCAAGTAAATCAATTAAAATATTATTTAAATGGTATTTAAAGATGCTCGAGGAAGGCGTTTACATTGCACTGGCTTCTCTTTTCCTTTGGAACATATTAGTACCCAGAAGACTTTTATAAGAAAAATTTGCCTTTTGCTGTTTTCTGGAATGTTTTTTGGAATGGTGACATTTGAGAGTGAACATTATGCTCTCTTTACACCTAAATTATAGGGTTGCAGAGTTGGGTGTCTTTACCTTCTTCTTTTGCAGTGGCAGTTAGTCATTATGCTTTGTAAGTATTAGCAAAAACTGGTTTAAAGCTGCCTAAATTGTTGTAGTTGTAGGCTTCCAATGCCTTGTCTCTTACCTAATTCATTAACCACATCACACTTTCTTAAGCCAGACCAGCTACATTTTTAACTCTAAACGGTGAGTGGAGAATGAAGGCTGTTAAGATATTTTTCATGAATACACAAAAGACTTCTCTTTAATCTTGTGTATTATGTGAAGGCAAGTGCTGCAGAACTTAGTTGAGAATTACAGGTAATTTATTTGGTGAGGTACTTTGCATGCCTTCATTGTTGCACTTTGACTCGTGTGTGTGTTTTAAACGTTGCCATTGTTTCCATGTTCTTGCCATTTTAAAGTTCCTCCTCATAAATGCACTTGTGTTTTGTGTGCCAAAGTGTGTGGCAGGCTTGGGTTCCTGGTGCAGCAGTCCTGTCTTGGGACCACGCTTCCCTCTGCTTGTCACGGCGCTCCCTCTTGTGTTGGGCTGCTCGTGCTGCCCTCCTGACTGACATCAGGGCTTGAAGCATCTCCTTGTTTCTTCTGAGTCATCCTCAAGGAGTAGTCACCGATCTATGGGTTTTGCTGTCCTACTCTCGGATCCTTGTCTCTGAATAAGTAAACACTTTTAAGGGTGTCCACTTCTAAGTGGACATCTTCTAATTTCACATCTTCCTTTGTAACTTTTTCCAGTCTTCTCTGGGCTCCAGTTCGGGGAGATGGTGTCAGAAGTAGTTAGGACACGGTTCAGTAGGCTTGTAATGCTTTTTTGGACAGTGTGCTGCCTTGTCCTGCTTGCATCAGTCTTTGTAGCATCTCCTGTGGTTTCTTCCTAGTGAAAGGGAACCTATATGGGTGTCTTTTTTTGGTCTCTTTTTGTAATTCCAGCTGGCTCTTTGGGGAGAGCAAAGATATAGACAAATTTCGTAAGTTTTTTTCACCCTTCATAAATATTTTCTTGTTCCAGTCAATGTAACATCTTCCAAGTAGCCTGGGGAGTGACATCCCTTACTGAATGTGGCACTTGCTCTGAAAGAAAAGTTGGGATGCTCCACCTGCACTCTGCATGTTTAAGACTTAAGTAGACCAAGTCTTACATTCTAACCCTATGTGACACAAAAATATTGGCTGTCATTTCATGTTTTGTATTTATTATGATACACTTTCTTGATTCTTCAGATATGAGCTTGAATTCAAGAGGAATTAATAGAGTTCTCTTTAAATAATGCAGACTCTTACAGAAATGCGGAACATTTAAAAAAACAGTTTTACTTCAAAAATTTTAGGATACAATGTACAAAGAGTAGCGCAGTACAGACATTTATAATTGTTTTACAAAATATATTAAATCTATGTTTGTGATCAGTGCAAGAGATACAAACAGGATACATGTTGGTTAAAAACTGAATGAACAGGTGATGTGCTGTGAGATCTTAGTTCAGTTTAGAAACATTTTTAAAGAAGGTTGCATGGATCTGCAGGTGATTTCATCATAAACAAAAATTCAGTGCAAGAAAAATTCTTAGAAGTTTAATTTATGAAAGATTTCTGTATACAAGGAAAATTGATCTATTGCTAATACAGATTACTAATTTCTATAGAAAGCAGAGGATGTGTTTGCTGGTTGTGGTGAAGCTGTCTTTCTTACCACAGCTTCTGGACAACATGGATTACTCTTTATTCCCTAGAAACTTAGCATTTCCAAAGTTTCTGGTGGTTGTGAATCTTAGATAAGTGGAAGTGAATCTTGGCGTAAACCTTCTATAGCTTATGTTTAGTGAATCTGCTGCTTAATCGTTTTTGGGCTAATCAGTGTGCTAAAACCTAAGAAAAGATTGATGCTGTCAACAGAATTAGTAGGTTGGATGTAATGGCACTAAATGAGGAGAGAGGTACTTTCACAGTGTAGGTAACTTACTTTGGGGAATACATTATTTCAAAGAAGAAAGTAAAAACCTTGCTTTTATTTGCATGTTTATTAGGCAGGCTTGGCTGTGTTGACTGGTGAAAAGTTAAGAGAGAACTGAATTTTTTCAATGGAGACAAGAAATAAAGATTTAAATTTTCAGAGGATCAGCAGAACTGTTTGTCTGCTTTGGTCCCGTGTTTATGTATCCTAGCCTGAAGTTCTGGCAGAAAATGTTTTAGATACTGCTCATACAGATTTTAGTAAAAAAATTAGTAACACAATTCTGTGTGTATTCGACTGTGGATTTTTTTAAGTCACAACCCACTTTTTTTCTTTAACTTCAATACAAACAGGGCCAACAGTCTCAAAGTTGTTTTTGTTTTTGTTTTTCAGTGATGTTTTGGCACTGCCTATTTTCAAACAGGAAGATTCCAGCCTTCCACAAGAAAATGAGACCAAACATCCGCCTTTCCAGTACGTTATGTGTGCTGCAACATCTCCAGCAGTAAAATTATATGACGAAACTCTCACATACTTGAATCAAGGTTGGTGTACATATGTGAATGCAGCTTGTGGTGCAAGTCTGAAACTGGAATGGTATTTCATGTTTTGATACATATGTGTATATCCAAAGTAAATGCATGTCAGAAATTAGGTTGGATGCCTTACTAGTAGCCTTTTTTTGTCCAGCTTGTTGGCTCACAGCTATAGTATGGTGTTACTTCCCCTTTGGATTCTGGTGGGGGTGGGGTTTTTTTTTTTCCTTTGTTGATTTGGGTTTTGGGGCTTTTTTTACCTGTTGTGTGTTGCCTCTCTCCATCCCCCTCATCCCCCAATAAAATCAAGCCAATAGAGCTTTTAGGAGACAAATTTCAGGTAGCAATAGCTGAAAATTCAGGACTAATTTTACATTTCTGTTTAAATTTGATTGATAAGAGCAAGTTAATTGGATATTTGCATGAGATACACACAAACAGCCCTCAAAAGTCATAATAAATGTTAAAATGTCAGTCCCTGAACAAGAAGTTTTACACAGAAGAGGCCACTGTAATTGCTCTCAAATTAGCCAGACATGTCTGTGCAGAGCAGTATTATGTTCGAACACAAGCACAAGTGCAGTTACCTTTGGAGTTTGTGTGTATTTCATTGTTTGTTTTATACATTTATCAGAAATTAACTAGATAAATACTTCATGTGAATGAGGCTGGGTTTTTTCCTCATAGCCTGTAGTTAATTTGCATGAAAATTGATTTTATTTTTCCTAGAGAGAGCACTGACTGCTAGATAAAATAATCTCAATGTAGTCATTGCCGTATGATAAAACCTTCCTCACCTCTGAGAATTACACTGGTGTCCCAAGTTTAGTCGGCTAGTATTCTGAACTCAGCTAAAATCATTTATCATTTGTTTTGGACCATATCAATGGCTTTGTACCTTCCCACCACTTCATCCTCCTCCTCTGGCTCTAATGCCCTAGGATCTCCATTCCTATATCTAGTTCAGCTTTCTTTTCCTTGTGGATTTTGACTCAAAATCTCAATAGACTGTGCTGCAATTTGAAGACAGAGCACAAGGCAGCATGCTGAAGGAAGAAAGTGCTTGCTGTCTTGCTTCTGAGAACAGCTTGCCATTTAAAGTGACAGTGTCTGAAATGACTGTAAATGTTTCATCTGTCCTTGAAAATACCTTTTAATATAAAGATTTCATTGGCAAAGAAGTTTTGGTGTTTTTCAGTGTCCTGGGTAACTTTTCCTGATGTTGAAAAATGAGGGCATTGGTATACCCTTTCCTTAAATAAATATGGGAATTAAAAAGCAGTTGGCCAACTTCCTTTCTGTGCTAGTACTTCAGACAGAAACACAGTACATTTACTGCCTAGGTTAAAATTTCTCTACTAGCTAATTAGTGTGTATGTGTATGTGCCCAGAGGGTGGTTGGGCACAGGAACAGGCTCCTCAGGGAAGTGGTCACAGCACCAAGCCTGAGCGAGTTCAAGAAGTGTTTGGAGAATGCTGTCAGGCACCAAGTGTGACTCTTGGAGTGTCCTGTGTAGGACCAGGAGTTGGACTCCTGGACTCTTGGACTGGTGGGTCCCTTCCAACTCGGCAGATTCTGTGATACATAAAAGAAGTTGTTAGACATGATTTCTTTCATAATGAAGGCAGCTCAAAATAAGGATTGGCTTGCAACACTGAGTTGTGCTGATAGATACATTTGTGTAATGAGTTGGATTGAGTCCTCTAGCAAAAGAGTAATTTACGTCCTGGTTATTCAGATATCTGGTTTCCAGTTTGGCCCCATTTTCAGGCAGTGTCTTGCCTTAAATAATTTTCAAGAGGAAGTACCCTCTTTAATTTCGTCAGCAGTTGTTTTAGTTTCCTGGCTTGGGAATATCAGAAGCAGTGGGAACATTTGCCCTGTCTCTTAAGCTGTGGTGACATTCCCTAAGGCAATGCTTAAACAAGCCCTGACTTTACCCTCTGTCAGTAAGTATTTTAATTAGTATAGCTAAGAGTGTCACTCAGAGTTCAAGGAGCATCTGGCTGATGCTCTTAGTCATGTGATTGAGGTTTTGGTAGTCCTGTAAGGAGCAGGGTGTTGTACTCAGTTCCTGTGTGTCCCTTCCAACTTGAGATACTCTGTGAGCTAATGGAATATTTAACTAATTAGATGTTCAACTGAAGCTGATTTTAAAAGTTCAGATCTTGGAGTGGTGATGGTTGGTTGTTCAGGGGTTTGCAGGGTTCTTACTGTGAAATCTGTTAAATAGGTCCATTGAGAATGCATATTGGAGTTGTGGGACAGTGTTTTGGGTTGGCTGTTCTTCAGCTAGATGTGCATGGAATAGCAGAAGTGGTATGGAAGAGAATTGCTTTTAAAGGGTTGGTTTACACGGTGCAGCAGAGCTTGGAGTTCCATGAATGCAAAGAACTGCTTGGGAGAGATGGGAATCCAGCTTGGAAAGGGCAGTAAAGGTACCTTTGAAAGCTCGTGGCTGACCTGGTAAAGAGGGCTTTGAAGTAGGAACAATGAGGGAGGGAGGGACTGACAAGCTGCACTGTGAGGGAGTGATGGACGGGGTTTATAAGCAAAGAGCATGAAGGAGAACACAGCATCAACAAAAGGAGGCTTAAACAGGGTCATCTCCAGAACTTGGATGTAAGCAAGTAAGTGCCTGTAGAGCATCATTCCAAGGGAACACCAAAGCCCTTTGTGGTAAGTGAGCGTGGTGAGGTGCCTCTGGAGTGCACACATCAGTAGTGCAAGTGGCATAGGAAGTAAACATGAGGAATTGACATCTGTGTGATCTTGGCATCATGGAGACATGATGGGATGGCTTGCAAAGTGCCATGTTACAGTGTGGGGATATTGGCTCTTCAGGAAAGGCAGAGCAAGAGGATAAGGGAAGGGAAGTTAGGCATTATGTAGGAGAGCAGCTGGAATGTCTGGAGCTCTGCAGAGGGGATAGGTGTAGTACCAATTGAGAGCTCATGGGTAAGAATTAAAGAGCTGGACAATATGGATGACATTGTAGTGGGTGCCTGCTGTAGGCCACCTGACCAGGAAGAACAAGTAGATGAGACCTCTTTGGAAGAGCTAGAAAGCAGCCTCACATTCACAGGCCATGCTCCTTGTAGGAGGACCTCAAAACACCCTGCAGGGACAGCGCAGCAGGGCGTGAGCAACCCGGGAGGTTACTGGAAAGTGCTGACTGACAGCTTCCTGACCCAGGTGATAGAGGATAGCTCTCTGCTATAACTCATGAAGCAGGGAAGGGCTCATTGGGATTGTGAATATCAAGGTCAATCAGGCTTGTCTGCATTCAAGATGGTGGACTTCGTGATTCTGAGAGAAAGAAGTAGGGCAGAAGACCAAGATCACATCTTTGGACTTCAGGACAACAGAGTCCCATGGGATAAAGCTCTGGAGGGAAGAGAGGCCCAGGATAGCCGGTTAGCATTCAAGGATCAGCTCTTCCAAACTCGAGAGCAGCGAATCCCAGTGAGCAGGAAGTCAGGCAGAAAATGGCAGGAGGCTTGCATGGGTAAGCGAGGGAACTCAGATACAAAAGATAGGCATACAGAATGTGGAAGCAGGGACCGGTAACCTGAGAGGAGTAGAGATACTGGCCAAGCCTGCAGGATGCAATCAGAAAAGCCAAAGCCCAGGTGGACCTGAATCTGGTGAGCAATGTCAAAAGCAAGATGGTCTTCTGTAAGTGCATAAATAGCAAGAGGAAGACTATTGAAAATGGGCCCCCTGCTGAATGGGAGAGAGGCCATGGTGAGATGGGACATAGAAAAGGTTGAAGTACTCAATGCCTTCTTGGCCTCAGTCTTTTCTGGTATCACTGGTCTGTAGGAGTCCTAGGCCCTAGGGGTGAGGGGAGAGTCTGAAGCAAAGGAGTATGTGCTCTTGGTGGAAGAGGAGCAGGTTAGGGAATACTTAATCAAACTGAACATAGGTAAATCCATGGGCCTTGATGGGATGCACCCACGAGTGCTGAGGACAGTGCTCTATGTCACTGTGAGGCCACTCTTGATAGTCTTTGAATGATCTTGGTGACTAGGAGAGGTGCTTGAGACTACAGGAAAGCTAATGTTGATCGTAAGTTCAAAAAGGAGGACCTAGAGAACTATAGGCTTCCTGGGAAGGTGATGGAGCAATGTTTCCTGGGAACCATTTCCTGGTACATGAAGGACAAGATCATCATCAGGAATAATCAGCACAGATTTCCAAAGGGGGTAAGGTACCATGCTTGACCAGCTTGATAAATGGCTACGATGAGCTGGGTGTCTTGGTAGACAAGGGGAGCGTAGTGGGTATTGTTTACAAGTGATTTCCTTCAGTAAGGCTTTTGCTAGTTTCTCCCATAAGATCTTTACAGAGAAAAGAAGTAATGGATGAGCATCCTTTGAGATACTCAGAGCCAGCCAGGCTTAGTGCTGGGCGATTGGCTGTAGGTAGCCTTGGCTTGGGCAGGGGGATGACCTCCGGAAGTCCCTTCCAAGCTTGAACATTCCAGGATTTTTGTGACCAAATTACCACAGATTCGGTGTGAAGCAGGCAGCAGTTGCTGTCCATAGCTTGTGTTGGCTTGCTGCTCTGGCTGCTCTCCAGGAAAAAGCAGAGAAAGTAGCATATATAGGTCTCATGTAGGGATGACAAAAATCAGTGCTGTGGTGTTTTTCACACTTTCAGAGCAGCTACGTGTCCAAAATTCCAAAATGGGATATATCTGTTCCTCTGTCTTGAAAATTTCCAGAGCTGTTTTTACTTTTTCAAGTCTCGTATTTTGATTTTTACCTTTATCAAATCTACTGTCTTATACTTGTACCTATAAAAGGTTAGCCACACTTCTCGAGGAAACAATCAGATTTTTTTTTCTTCACCCACCTCCCTAGCCCTGCAAAAAAATGTTGAGAGAGAACGGAGAAATACTTGAGAAAGTTTATTAATATTGCTAGATTTGAAAAATGCTGACTTTAAATACAGTTGAACTTACGTGTTATATCTGTGTGAGTAGAATAACACAGAGTTGAATGAATCACGCTAACAGGAAAAGTTTCCTCCTGTTAAATGTAGGAGGAGAAATTGTGTATTATTTACTCAGCTGCACCAGGTGAACGTCTATTTCATATAGATTTATGTCATCAATGACTGTCTCAATGTTCACATGCTGCTTGGGTAAAGAAAGCCTGTACATGTGTGGAGTATATACATAAATATGCTAATTGTGTTCCAGCAAAAAACCCCTGAAATGGTCCATAGCTGGAAGTAACATCAGTCTATGAAAACTGAAAGGAGATGAAGAAATCATTTGCTCATTCACAGGGTTAGTGCCTTGTAGGGCAAGTCAGAATGTCTTTTAAAGGCGTTAGGTGCTGTGCCATAAAGGTAGCCTGAAGGGCAGTGTAGGTAATGATTTTACTGCATTTCATCATACTGAACATGTTGAAATTTATTTCGTCCTATGTTTTAGTTAGAGAAATGTGGTTTTGCAAATTATTATGTGCTCCTCACTCCGGAAGGAAAAAATCCTTGTAGTTAAATAAATTGCTACAAGCTTTGCCTTTTTTGAAGCACAGCAGTTTATCATGTTCACTGGAAAGATAGGTTTACTCATACTGTTGATATAACCAGTAACTGTCTCTTTTAAAGGTGTATTTCTGAAATAACGCAAAGCATAAAAACCATACAAAGGCAGCAGGTATATGGACAAAATGAAACATGGTAGAATCGTATTTATGTTTTGGGAAAAGTATTAAAAACTCTGCAAGAGTTTGTTTTGGAAAACCAGTTAATGGTTCTCAGGATGCTGCTATTCATCAGTTTTAAAACAGAAGGGAATTCAGCCTTGAAATGTTTGTCTTCAGAAAAAAAACAGAGAAGCAAGTACTTATGCTTGATGCAAAGTGAAATAATTGAACTTGAAAATCTCTCTAGTTTTAAAGGGACCAAAAAGTTTCCCTTTGTTAATTTGCATGCTGTGAACTGCACGTTGCTATCTGGATCTCTCAAACTCAAGTTTCAGGTACTGATATTCTTATTGTGAACCAAAAGCTAATCTAAATGCATTAAGCACAAAATAGCCTCGTGCTCCTACTCTTTTTCTGATGCAATTTTTTTCTCTTTAAAGGTCAGTCCTATGAGATACGCATGCTAGATAATCGGAAAGCTGGAGACATACCAGAGATCAATGGAAAACTGGTGAAGGTGAGTTTAAGTTCACTAGATAGTGTTAGTAACAAACCAGAGACTGTATATTTTATGGATTTTTTTTTTTTTCAGCTATCACTAGGTATTTGGTCAGAATGTAGACCAGTGATATTTACAAATAAAAATGTATAGATATAAGTATCCAATGCACGCTTGTGTGCATTGAAGATCCTGAGTATTTATGCAAAGCTTAAGACAGTTGTCTGTAGATTTTTGTATCCAGTATCTTCTGAGCCATCACATTGTCCATTTCAAGTGATTAGAAGAGGTGAGAGGAAGGTAGAGGATCATTTAGATAGAAGTGGAGGTATTGTGAGCATTCTTAAGAAATGTTACAGAAAACACACGGAGCCAACCTGTGAGCTTTGGAGCAGTGGGATATTGGAGATACATCCTTAGGAAAATGGATCTCTAATTTAGCTGCTCATTGAGCGGTTTATTCCGCAGCTGAGCCCCTTTCTTCAATTCCAGATTTGTCTCCTTGTGCTTCAATGTTAGTAGAAAGTACTGTGGATCTGAGGCATTGTATGAGCTATGAAAATGAGGCAAACTGAAAAATTACCCAATTCAGAGTCCAGATAATTAAAAACTGATGGAGGGGTTTGGATTTTTCTTCCAAGCACCTGATGATTATTGATTTTATCGAATTCTCAAAAAAATCTTCTTCGGGTATTGGGAAAGAAGGGAAAAACTTCAATTAAAGTCACTTTGAAAGTGATGCTGATAAATGCAGAACAGTGTGCCTGTGAGAGGCTGAATCTTTACCTGCCAGCTTTGGGCTGTGTAATTTGTGAACTTTCGCTTGCTTGTATAGTCCTATGCCTTATTCTTAATTGCCTGTGGGATGCTTGTTCAGGGATCATTTCAGGAGGAGTTAAGCATGAGCATAAAAGTGGGATTTGAGAGTTCTGTAATTAAATGTTTTACAACCTGGCACGGTGACTTGCTTTAATAAGCATGTGGACTATTTTGCCCCCTTAGGTGCTATTTCCTTGTAGCTTTGGGATGCCCCTCTGCTGTAATTTTCTGGGTTTGTGTGTGGGTGATGAATCATTTGGTAGGTAAAACAGGGCAAAGCAGTGTAAAAGCTTAGAAAAGTAAATTTTAACATAGCAAGCTGTTGTAATGCTGCACCGATGAATTTTCCACTTTGGACGATTAAATATTGGAATCCCAGTACTTTACCAAAGAAGTCGTTTCATGGCACTGAAGGTGGCTGCAGATATTTCTGAGTTCCAAACTTGCCAGTTTACAGTGCAGAAGGAGTGGTGTGTGTGTGTGTGTGTGTGTTTGTACGTGTACGTGCACGCACACATTTGCTTTCTGTTATCTTTGAAATAAACCCAAGGAAATGCAATCCATCTGGAAGAGGCACTCCATTTAAAAGTTCTTGGGGTTTGTGGATACTTTTAGCTGCTGTTGATACAAGGAAGACTGTAGAATAATGGACGAAGAAAAGTATATTTGTCTACATTCTATTTGTTGGGTAACAGTCTGTGTGTACAGTATTTTTTCCAGCCTCTGTGTAACAAATCGCTTTGTATGCGCATTCATTTAGCAGTACCAAAACTGGCCACAAAAATAGATGTTGTTAGATAATTGCTTCTAGCTGAATAAAGTTAATCATGTTTTAGTTGTTCTGGATGAGTATTTCATCTAGAGTAGTTGAGAAAGTTTGGAGCTTTTAAATTCTATTAATGAAAATAATAGATTTCTTTGTAAAAATCTTACAAGTACTAGGAAGGGAATTTCCTATTTTATTTCTTAAAATGTGTTACAAAAATTCACAGAATTCCCAGTGAAAGAATGATCAAGTAATATTCACCACTTTTCATAATAAATGGAATCTTTGGTGTTTGCTTTCTAAAATAATTTGGTGTTGCCTACACAGTGTTGATACTGTGCTGTCAGTGTTGCTCAGTTCGCTGTATGTAATTCATAGTGACCTTTAGAGTGTCCAATCAGATGTAATTCTCCTTTGCATTTTTACCACATTTTCGAGTATCTCCTACTGCTCAGTTCTATTTCTGTGTTCTGGAATATTTTGAGATACTAATGGTTGCCAAATTTTTTGCTGTAAATATATATTTATTGGCACTGTGGCTATTTTGGGAAGTTTTAGCGCTTTATCTTTAGGCTTTTTCTAAATGTGTAGTGACTCTATGGCTCATCACAGGCTTGCTTTCTTCTTTGTTAGAGCATTATAAGAGTTGTGTTCCATGACAGAAGGTTGCAGTATACAGAGCACCAGCAGCTAGAGGGTTGGAAGTGGAACCGCCCTGGGGACAGACTTCTCGACTTAGGTATAATTGTTGCCTCTGTATAGAATTCAATTTCCAAATTTAAATTGATCATGTTCACATTTATGCTGGGGCTGGTGAAAAAGGACAGACCAGATTTTTGGATGCTGCTATGTCATAGTGTGTATTTTGAATATAAGTGTTCTTACCACTTTCACATTCTTTTCAAACTTCTAATTGCTATAAAAGTAAGATAGCAACTCTGCAACCCTACACATTTAATAATCTTTCTAATTTTGTTTGCTAAGTGTTGCAATAATTAGGAGAACACGGGCAAAAGTAACTTTCTCTGTTAGACTGTGAAAATTGTACCAACACGGTTTTGTTACTTTGTGTAACTTGATCATTTTTGGTGCATTACTTCAGGGGTGGCAGCAGGGGAGGAGAATGAAAAAGCACCCAAAACTTTGAGCGCTTTGTGTTGTGAATCTACTAAGATTCTTTGTATCAGTCCTAAGAAACTGGTCAAGCCACCAAAGCCCACGTTTTTCCATCCTACCTTGTATATGGTATCCTGATATTACAATTCATTTATGGTGTTTACTTACTGTATGATTATTCTGAAATATATGCTACTTATTTTAATAGATATTCCAATGTCTGTTGGAGTCATTGATATCAAGACAAATCCAAGCCAGCTCAATGCAGTTGAATTTTTATGGGATCCAACAAAATGTACATCTGCTTTTATTCAGGTTTGAAACTTTATTTGACTGGATGTCTGTGTTTGGTGCCTTTCAGGTCACAAACAGCAGTATATTTGAACTACAAAGCTTCTTGGTTTATTATTTGTGAGATGGCCATTAAATACCATCTTTGTGAAAAAAACACAGGTTCATAGGTCTAGTAGAGTCCCTAGTAAGGTTTTTCTATTTCATTTTGGTTTATAGAAAAATTTAGGTTAAAAGCTTTCAAAAAGTTCTTTAAAGAAAGCTGTCATAGTTTAAATACTTAGTTGTATGAAGTGTAAGAATTAATTTATATTCCTCTCAGTAACTCTCACCACTACTTTCAGCAGAAACTTGTCTTAAGGATTCAAAATGAAAAGTATTGTCCTACAAAATAAGGGTTTTAAATTGGACACTCAAAAGATGTTTCTTACTATGTCAACAGGTTTCCTGGTAGGAATTCTGTTATTTGTGCACTTGGTATTCAGGGCAACTGAACATGCTTTCTTTGGAAATTATTTAGATAGAATATTCATATTCGCATTGCTTACTTTTGTCTCAGATCTGGTTTTATTACAAAAAAGTATAGATGTAAAGTTTCAAGTAGCACCATTTCTTACTCAGGCTGTCAAAATAGGTTAAATTCCATATTGTCAGAAAAACTTTGATCTAGTACAATAAAAGGTACTTTTTTTAGTAAGAGTTACATAATTGCTAAAATGTGGTCATCTTGAAGAGCTGTGAGATAAACTATGGAATAGTTTTGTTTATGCATTTCCTTAGAAGAAATTATAACAGACTGAAAATGGAACTGATACTATGCAAGTATAGTTCACTTGTTTTAAAGGCTCGCTTAAAATTTCATAAGGAATCAAAAAAAATTGGGAGCACTGTCCAGTGAGATTGTTCACAATTCCTTCTATTGCCCTGACTTTCTCCTTAGATATCCTTAAGGTGTCTTTATAGCTTATAAACCCAGTCTTCATTCTGATGTAGCACCTGAAGCAATTACACACATGATTAAAAGGTCTCTGGACTTTTAAAGGAGTTGGACATACCTGAAAATACCCTGAGATAAGGATGCATGAGATGAAAAACTCTTCCAGTCAGTGACCTTTTATAGCTCTGCTAATATTTATTACAAGAAACTGTTTATGTGATATGGTAACATATAATAAAGTTCATGCCTGAAATGCTTCTAAAGGTCTTTTTTGTTTGGTCATTGTTTTTTTCCAGGTACATTGTATCAGCACTGAATTTACCCCTCGTAAACATGGAGGAGAGAAAGGAGTTCCTTTTAGGATTCAGGTTGACACCTTTAAACAGACTGAAAACGGGGAATATACAGATCATCTGCATTCAGCCAGTTGTCAAATCAAAGTTTTTAAGGTAACATTAGAAAACAGATCCTTAAGTCTCTAAGTAAAGTTCTCATAAAGATATGGGAAATTGTTATATTGCTGCTTGTACTGGTCCATATCTGAGATCAGATTTCAGTTAAAAAACCATTTTCCACTTGTGTTCATGTTCACATAACTGTTCATTTTTAGCCCAAAGGAGCAGACAGAAAACAGAAAACAGACAGAGAAAAGATGGAAAAGCGAACTGCACATGAAAAAGAGAAATATCAGCCTTCATATGACACCACAGTTCTTACAGAGGTAACAAAATAAAATTGCATCTGCTGACTGAGGAGATTATACATAGATACAGGACATTAGCTGCAGTCTTGGAAGGGTTGGGGAAGAATTAGTTCTGCATAGAGATAAGCTTTTTATTTGACAAACCTGACCAGCAAGCAGCATCATTAAATTTTAAGATTTTGTTTAGTAAACTTAGCTTTAGATACTCAATAGATGCTTGTATTAAAACACACTTTAGATTGAACACTGTTTGACTGACTGTACTGAACCCTTGAGCAAGACTTTTGATACAGATTTCAAAATCTTGCAGCTGAAAAGCAAAAAACCAAAAAAAAAAAGAGGGGGGACTCTAAAGTTTAATTACCAAGTTTGAACTTCAAAGTCTATTTTTCAGAGATTACTGAATTTAAGGCCAGAGCCTCAGTAGGTTTTTTATTAAAACATCAGTGAGTTCTATGCAGTTTTCTAAATATTTCAGAAGTTTTTAAAAGGCTTTTAGATCTTTCCTCACTGTATAATGAAAAGAAATTGATCCACATCTTTGGTGTTTGTCCAGATGAGGCTTGAGCCTATAATTGAAGATGCAGTTGAACATGAGCAGAAAAAGTCCAGCAAGCGGACTTTGCCAGCAGACTACGGTGATTCTCTGGCAAAGCGAGGCAGTGTAAGGGACTTCTGCTTACCTTTTGATTATGCAAGATACCTTGTGCAGTGTTAGATATAGGAGAAACTTCCATTATATAAAGTAAAAATACTTTGATTGCTGTGTCTTAATTGTATTCACTTCTATGTATCCCAATTTACTCCATGTTTATTTTCAGCAAAGGAATCCTTCCTAAATCTAACACTTAAATTGTTGCAGAGGGACTGTGTAACTTAAAAGTCAAGAACTTTCAGTTTATGTGACATTAAATGAAATAGCTTTTTCCTTTCCTATACGTGTGTAATTAGTGGAAGTAAGAACAGTGAAATTTAGTGGTTTGTTCCTATTTGTACTTACATTCACTAGAAGTTTTCATGTACATCAGTACTTTTAAGAAGCCATGTTGTGTTGCAGATGGTTGTTAGTGATTTTTCCTTTAGCCATCTACATACTGTGCTGCAAGCAGGTTTAATGCAGTTCAGAAGAGTCAGCTCATCTTCACGATCTGTGTTATGTTAACCCTGTGTGTGCACCTCTGGAGGAATCTGACATATATCCTGTGCTCTCCCTGACGTATGGCCTGTGCAGTCGTCCTGCCAAGGGTTAGCATTTTAGATTTCTTAAAGGCTGTTCCTTAAGGAAGAGCAATTCTGCATCTTTCATTTGGCAGGTTTAAACGTCAGTTAGTAACGTGACTGTGGAAGGCAATTACTTGACTATTCTTTGAACAGGCATATTGTCCTGAAGCTCTTTCCCAGCAGTGCTTAAGCAATGGCTGTCTGACTCCTGTCCCTCAGGCGTGCTTTGGTTTGTATTTATGATCTATGAAAGTGATGTATAAGGTTTTACATTTAGGTTATAAAATACTTCAGCATATGCCTCTTGTTGTTTATAACCCGTGTAACTGGGTGGGAGGGAACAAGCAATATTAGTCAGATGGGTTCTTTGGAAGATATTTGGATTTTTTGTTTTGTGAACCCAAAACTATTATATGCACTGAGCTGTCTGAATTTACCCTCTACTATTCTTGGCCGCTGGTTTTTTTTGGTTTTGTTCTTTCTTTTAAAGTGCACCTTTATGGTTCTTTGGCAGTGCATTCTTTTACTTGTTCCAGCTGGCCCTGGGGGAGAGGCAAGAGAAAACAGGCTTTTATCACTTTCGCTTATAAAGCATCTTTTGAAGCTTGTCCTTGGAGGGATTTCTGTGTTTTTCTCTTCTCCTGCTGTTACAAGTATTTTATTGAATGATTGTTGCTTATAGGAAGAAAAATAGAGAAAGGTATTTTTAAACAGATCAGACAAATCCACTGTCCAAAGTAGGACGAACCATAGCTAAATGCTACCTAGGAGTTGTCTAACCTTTCCTTAACAATCTCTTGGAATGCTAAGCTTCTATGAATTACCTTAATTCTACATTACCTTAATTATAGTGAAGAAAAGCTTAGGTAGGACATTACTGGACTTCTGATGCCTTTCCCAAAGCACACAGAGGATAATGACCCACAGCCTATTTTGAATAGCAGCTATGTACAGCTTTCCAATTCTCTTAATTGTGCAGCTCACTATTCCTGTTTCTCATTTGCCTGTAATAAAATGCTGTCTTGAGATAGTTTGGTCAGTTTGTTGAGAACATTTTGAATTTTATCCTTGTTAGATGAAATCCTTTCAGCCTTGCTAACTTGGTATTGTTTGCAGATTTCAACACATGGTATTTCCATCATTACAATGATTTTTATCATTAGCAAAATTATTAGAAATCACCAAGCCCATAAAAAATAGCAAGAAACGCTATTTTTTCTGTATTCCTGTATTTGTAGTGAAGCCTTGGTAATTGCTATGCACTCAGTACTGGTTTTAGCTGTAGAAGTTGAATGTAAAACTTGTTTGCTTGATCTAGAAAAGGAGTATCTGATCTACATCTTGAAGGCCGATTCACGGCCTTTTTCTCTTGTCGCCAGACGGTCTTATTCTTGTGGGCCCTGTAAATACAGGCAGGGGTGATAAACGTTTCTACTTCAAGCAGTTCTGTCCTTGCAAATCTGTCTTTCCAAACGTAGCCATCAGAAGCTTTTGCTGTTTCCAGACTTCCCCCAGACGTGCAGATCAAGTGTTCTGTCTGTGTGGTACTGTTGTCACAGAGGTGCTGAGACACAAAAAGTGAAGATGTGTTTCCCTATGTTTAAGAATGAGATGGACACTCTTTCTCATGTTATGTGCTTCTATATGATGGATCTTTTTACTTCACATGTCCATGTGGAACTGTAGTTGTATTACAGGAAAAAAAACCCAAATCAGAATTGTTTGGGTTATTAGGATGTATTTTAGGTTGTTTAGGTTTAGGTTGTTTTGGGTTATTAGAATGTATTTTAATAGATGCAGTCAAGACTGCTGACTGTTCTTTAGTCCATGCTGCTTCCTAGATGCTCAGAAATAGTACTCTGTTACCTTTTCTTGAATTCCAGAAATTAATGTTGATCCAATCTATAGTTCTCTCTAAAGCTGTGAGTTTTTATCTTCCTGCTACACCTAACCTAACCTTTTCATTCTTTGCTTTTTGCATCTCATTTTGTATGCTGGCTTTTTTATTTTACCCCTCCAAGATTCTGCTGTTCTATTTGTTAGGTATTTCCATTTCCATTTTTGTTTCCTTTTTTTTTTTTTTCTTCATCCTATGTGATTATTTCCAGCTCAGTCACAACTGGATTTGGACAGATTGGTTTCTTACTGTACTTCCTTCTGAAAACATTGATTCTAATACGTTTTCTTTCCAGTTTAATTTGTGTGCATTTCTAACACAATGCAAGGAGTTTGGTGAAGCTTCCCTTCTGAGTGGTCGTTCTGCTCTGCTCTTGTGTCCTTTCAGAGAACCAGAGGGGTTTTTTCTAACTACTATCACCCATCATTCCCTTACCACTTTTTTTCATAAGAATGCCACCTAGATAAGCTTTCCCATTTTACTTCTTTGCATTCACCAGATGTATCAAAATTCAGTGCATTCACTGCAGTTTCTGCAGTGTTTATCTCAACATTGTCCAAACAGACAAGACACATAGTTAAACTGCTTGTTAGACTCTTCTTCAAACTATGGAGTGTTAACTTTTTCTGTAAATATAAGAGGCTACAAATTTAACCTTGCCTTCTGGAGGCATTCAGAAGGGATGTTTATGTACAGGTGACCTTCATTCAGGGGCCATTTTATGAAGGAGGCACTTTGTTTTCCTCTTAGTATATAAAAGTTAGCGCTTATCTAATGAAAAAGGAAAAAAACCCACCAGCTTCTGTCCTCTGCTTTGAATTTGTAAAAGTGGGAAAATTTGTGTTGTGGTAGTTGGGCCTTTGCACTTTTTTCTGTCTGTGGTATTTTGGTTGATTTTTATATTACTGTGTATTACATGTCACAAGCTAGAATATATAAACTACAGTTTGATTAAACTTGGTCAAATGGTCATTTTGTACAGATAGAGCTGATTACAGAGCACGTGGAAGTTAAAAGACTTCCAGGTATAGACCTTGAAATAAATTGGAACATTAAGTTGTGGACATGAAAGATTGGAAAAGCTCCATACCATGTATAAGAAAATTGATGCTTTGTTCTCAAAGGAGATGCTGTGTGCCCAAGTATATATTAAGTCTAACTTGGAGAACAAATTAGACTTACTGTATTTTGGTTTTGTATTTTGTTTCCATGTTTATTTGGTCTTTGAATATAGTACTGAGTTCTTTGCCAAGGTTCAGTTTTACTCTCTTGTAAGGCACAAGTTTGGGCAGATTCCAGTATACTGGAAGTAGGAAGGGATATTACATTAAACCATGGCTTAGAATAACTTGAGATTTTGCAATTCCTTTGCAGTTAGGAATGTTCTGATTTTAAATGCTATATATCCTAAATCTGATAAGTCATATTAGAAAGATTTCTTATCTTTCTTTTTAACTCAGTAAAACTTCGTAACTTCATTCATGGCCTGTACAGAAGGCTGTTAAACATCTGAAGCCAAAATAGTTTTCTCCATCTGAATTAATCCACGTTTGGAAATAAGACAGTTTCTGGAGTATAATAGTAGTGGTAACAGTGTGCTAGTAATGGAGGTCTTGAGACCTCAAAAACATGGTCTTGGTAAGCTCATCAGTATATATTAATTATTTATTAAAGGTGAAGATATAATGCCACTCTTCTTTCTGTTCTGTGATGGCTTTTTATGGAGTTCAGTGCTTCCTTGTGACAGGGTGACATTTTCTCCTAGGTTTGTGTCTACTGGCCAGGGTCACTGGACTGTATTAGCATCATTAGCTTGAATGTCCTTTGGTTAACTCAGTTTTGGCTTAGGAATATAAGAAATACCCTGACTGATCAGAGCACGAGGATGAAGTGCAGTGTTCTGTCCCTGACGGTGACAATGGCAGGTGCTTTGTCAGGGAAGCAGTGCCACTTTCTGTGATCCATTTGCCTTGTAACCTTCACTCCCCTCAATCCAGAATCGTCATGCAGGATGTTAGAAAAGACATCTTTGCTTAGTCTTTGTAGTGTTAATGGATTTGGTGGCCAGGCATTTGCTTAATCCAGTTTGTGAAGTGCAGGACGCTTGTGCATGAGAGTGATTCCAAAAGCATAATCAGCTTGGGTTAATTGCTGGAAGACTTTCTTGTTCCTTGAACCTTTCAGAATTAAGTATCTCAGTGCTCAAATAGTCAGTTTTCCCTCCACAACCTGTATGACAGAAGAAAGGAGAATGGAGGCAATAGATGTGTTGCAGTAGTGTTACACTTAACTATTTCTTTTTTCTTTTTAACCAGCCTATTGAGTCTTAGTGGATAGTGAGTGGTGTTTTTGCTGGAATAGGAGACAAGGTAGGAAAGCAAGTTTATGGGAGAAGAAAGGCTACTTGCTTTGGGTTGGAATTTTATCTTTCTGAATACTTCAAATATGCTTCTTCCTGCGTTTAAACCCAGAGCTTTGTTGTGAAGAACTTCACCTGGGTTTGAAGGACAAAAACACTGACTGCAGTACCTATTTGGGAATGGCTCAAAAGTGGTTCTCTGGCACCAGTGCATTCTTCTCTGCCCCTGAATTTAAATATATGGTGGCTAGAATCTTGTAAGGGAGTGGTGGCCAAGGACGTGAAACTTGGATCTGTGTGTCCACATCAACATCTTGGATTAAAATTTAGGAAGAGGATGCCGGAAAACTTAAGAATTTTAATTGCGCTTTCAAAATATTTCAGAAGAACAAAGTTAACATTACTATGTTGGGCTTTTATTTTAAAATTACAGCTTCAGACAACATATTTAGGGAATGAAGGCTACTTCTAACTACCCGATGTAATGTAACATCTTTAATGTAACATTACAATGAGCTTGAGAAGAGAGACAGCAGGTGGGAGTATACAGAATTGGAGGAGGAATGTGTCACCCTACAAGGTCATAGAGGAGCGTGCTCTGTGCAGGGGGCACTGTTTGTAGCCCAAAGCGTGGCTTTGACCGTGTAATCAAAGACTTTGGGCACTGTGGCTAACAAAAATGCCTGGTTTGAGTCACATCTCAGACAGATAAAGGAAGTTCCTCATTTTTAAGCTATTTGCATGCAAGACAAATTTATTTTAACTCCATGTGCCGTACTGGGGAACTTGGCATCTTGTGCTGACAAGTGAAGACTGGGGTCCAGCACAGAAATGTTGTTAACTCTCTTACAGAAGATTGCAGCTGGTGCTGCACTTATTTACTGTTTCCCCCAAACAGAGGAAGGATTTTTCAACACAAAATTGTTGAAACAAGATTCCATTGAAATTAAGTCATAGTTGTTCCCCTCCTCCCTCCTCTTCTGTTCTACAAGGCTGTGATATAAATCTGGAAATTTCTTACAAGGTATTTAGCTTGTGCATGATAAATACATCAGAAATCTTTGTTGTCCTAACAGGCATGGTCTTAGCTTACCTGGTCTTGGGATACTTGCTCGTTTTAATCATGTCTTTGAACATATCAAAACTTGTTTGGTTTTTTTTATTTTTCTTTAAAATATTGTATTTTAAAGAAACAGTATTCCAATACTGTTGGAAGCACTAAAAGGTAGCCTTGTTTTGAAAAGCATTATCACAAGGATTTAAAAAAATACCCAGAAAAAGACTGGCAGAATTGGACAGCTGGCTTATCATATACTTGTGATGACTTAAGTTTGTGTAAAAAATTCTGGTTTACCAAGCAGTTCAGACAAATCAGTCCATGTAAGTAAAGCATAATTTTAGTCCTGCAGTAAATTACTAAAAATCTTGAATTTACAAAATTTCTGCTGAAAATGCTGTTTGTGTTTGATTGCTCTCAGGGCAGAGACATGAAATTTATCCACAAGGTGCAATCTAGCTTCATAGCTTTACTTACTGTTACTGGACACTTTTTGTCATGTCATTATCCCTGCAGTTTAAACGGCCCTTTCATCCTGTGCAGGATAAAAGCCTTTTTTCCCAGCAGATAGCTGGGGGTTGGTTGGTTCTGGTTTAAACTGAATAATCTGTACAGGTCTTTTGTCACTTTCACCAATAATACCTTCAAATTTTTAAAGAGAAGACAATATAAATAGAAGTCTTCATAAAAGAACAAGATAAAACAGAGCTGATTTTTGCCTGGAATTATCTGCATGTAATGTGTGGGTAGAGGGAGCCTTTATTTGGAATTGCAAATCAGAATACTCTGTGGATAAACCCCTGGCTTTAAATGACAGAAGTGTGCATCAGAGTAAAAATGTATTGTCCAGAGAAACTTAAGTTTTTATTCTTTATCTTCAGTGCTCACCATGGCCTGATACTCCTACAACATTTGTAAACAACAGTCCTACACCTGCTCCAACTTTCACCTCTGCTCAGCATAACACCTACAGTGTCCCAGACAGGTGGGTTTCTATTCTGTACCCCATTAAAGGCAACATTTTAATCCGGCTTCTTCAAAATGTTTTCTGAGTAAATTCAGCTGTGTTCTGTTTCCACTGGGAAACTGGGAGATTGTTTTGACCTATATATTCATTTTAGAGTATCACATTTGTATCACATGGTTCAGTTATAAGGTAATTACTTCTGCCTCACCATTTTTCTTTTTTACTACATACTTTTTAGAACAACTTCTTGTCCTTCATCATATAGCAAATACTTTACTTTTTCCCTGTTGTAATTTAGTCCTTGTCTATGGAAACTATTTTTAGCTTTTTTCAGCAAGAACAGCCTTCCCTCATACACAGTTAGTATAATTTGCAAGAAGAACAAATATCTTCAGAAGCTTTTCAACAAAAATTGCATTGGTGAAACCATTTTGTATTGAGGCATTAATTAAACTACTAAAACCAAACTTGCACTTCATCCGAAAGGTTATTTACAGTGCTATGGTCTGGTCCATATACTGTGGAATGGTCTTTCTCTTACTGTTAACAAGTTTCAGTATTTTAATTCTTTCAACTGCGATACTGTTTTGGGAATTTCAAGTTACTTTTCAACAATGCTTAAATATTTTGGTTTATGGAATTCTAGTAATACTCTTTTTTGTTTTATAATCTGTAGCAATTCTTCCTCCCCAAATCACCAAGGAGATGGAACCTCTCAAGGATCAGGAGATGTGAGTGTTTGCTTCCTGGTATTGATCATGACTGTATTTGTATAGTTGTGTCAGAATATTTCATTTACACTTGATGTTAATAGGTACTAAGAAAGTGTTGAACTGAGGGAGGTTTTTTTTAATGGCTTGGGTTTTGTTTGGGTTTTTTAGTATCCAAATTATCATATCCAATCTTGTTTCTTACAGCAGCTTCATCCTTCAGCCACAATCCAGGAAACTCAGCAATGGTTGCTAAAGAATAGGTTCTCTGCCTACACAAGGCTTTTTTCAAATTTCTCAGGTATCTATAGTTTACTTTTTTTCTTTCTTTGTGTTACTGAGCAAGTTCTGTGTAGGAAAATGGTTCTCTAAGAACACTATGGTATACATACTTATACATATTTATTTACTAATTTGCTTGTTGAAGAGCAGTGCAGTTCCCACTGTATGTCTGGGCACAAGACATGGCAGGAGATGCACTTTGTGGGGCTGTGTTTTGCTGTTTGTTTCTTCAGCCTTCCACTGAATTGTGCAAAGGGTGGTGTGACACAGTACACACCATAAGTAAATGGTTTTTCTTTGGTGACACATGATGGGGACAGTGTTGTGAATGATGCCAGCTCTCTGCCTCTTGGCTTAGCTCACGCTTCTGTCAGGATTCCCTTTGTACCAGGCTTCTTCTCTGGGAAGGTTTATTCTGCTGCCAGGTAGTTTTTGACCTGTGTTTCTTGTATGGGTGTTGCTGAGCTTTCTCAAACTTTAGTAGCAAATTTCTGACAGAGACTCTTGGAAAATTTTCTTCTTTTCCGTTATTACCTTTATAAAAGTCAAGTACCAGCTGGCTGGGATTTTTTTTGAAACAGGAGGTGTGGTATATGTGGCTTTTATTAAATACTACCTCAGGTGTGGGGGTTTTTTTATCACAGTATTTAAGGGCTATGATAAATTATTTTTGCTGGCTTTTATTTGTACATTCCTGGATAGTCTGTGGAGTATTTTCATGCATAAAGACTATTTTTTTTCCTATTTTCCCACTCATCTGTTACAGTGACTGGTATTTCAGAGTGTTGTTTTCTTTGCTGACACTCATGCTGCTTCTCAGAAGAATCTGTTCTCCCAGTTTTTGCTTCAGCAGCACCTTCTATACACGAGTGCATTGTCGTAACTTAAGTGCACAGAGGAAGTGATGGATGAGTTGAATGCCTGGGATAATTCATTGAGTGACAAACCATGGAATATTTTTGCTCTATATTTTGCATGTGCTCAAAATACACTACCCTGGATGCCAGCAAAAAGCAGTGTTTGTCTCTAGAACAGTCATCTCTCTCCACAGAAATTATGTGCCTTGCAGACTCCTACTGTTTCAAAGCTGTAAACACCATAAAGTGTAACTCGCCACCTTTGGAAAACAGGTTGATTTATTTAGCACTCACTAGAGCCTGGTCTGAATTTTGCTTATTCCTGTGTCCCAAATTCCATTTTTGTCATGCTGAAGTTTGTTACTCTTGGTTTAAATGAACGTACAATTTATTTTAGAAAGAATTGATGTGCTACAGTAATCTTCATTAAATCCTCATGTGATTGTCCAGGTGCTGATTTATTAAAGCTGACAAGAGAAGATCTGGTACAAATCTGTGGTCCAGCCGATGGAATTCGGCTGTATAATGCACTGAAATCCAGGTAATGTGCTGACTGTGAGGCTGAGTGGGTTTAGGTGGGGGATTCTAGAACTGAGGATTTGGGAAGTTAGTGTCAGGATGGGCCTTGGTGCCTGTGTGATCTGCCTCAGGAGTTGGCAGCAATGTGTTTAAAAACTCTCCTCCTGTGCACACCTTCAGGGCAGGCCCAGGTGAGGTGCAGGTGGGCTGTGAGGCTGCACCAATGCAGTTGGGCCCTGCCAGTTTCTTGGATACGGATGGATTTGTTGGCAAGACTCAGAACTGGTGATTCAGAGAGCTAAGAACACCCTGAGGCTTTTTGAGGTTACAGGTGTTGAGTGCTAACACAGGCTGCATCCCGGGGGTGTCTGATTCCGTCTGAAATGGGTGTTTGGTACCAGTGGCCCTTCTGGAAGAAGTGCCATTGTTGCTCAGTAGTCCTGTTCCAGGAGTCCCAACAAGCAGCGTCCTCAGGAGCTCTGAATGGATTGAAATTTTGTTTAAATGCAGCAGCATCTGAGAGACCACTTACTTAGAGATGAATTTAATGTTTTGGGCTCAGCGAAAAAAAACGTATCAAGTGTACTGTCAGCATAACAAATCTCCAGTTGTGGCATATCAGCTTCTGTATTTCCAGTGCATGTAGCCTTTTGTGTGACGTGTGGTTTCCTTGGCTCGCAGATCTGTGAGGCCCCGTTTAACAATCTACGTGTGCCAGGAGCCCTTACGGAGCATACAACTGGAACGCCAGGATGCGGGCAGCGGAGACAGCAACGGTGCAATATACGGTACGGCACGGCACGTGCGGCTGCGGGCAGGCCCCGGCTGCGGCGTACGGCAGTGAAACAGGAGAAGTGGGAAAGGGAAAACGAGAGTGAAGAGGCTGAATTGCTGTTTCTGGGAAGCTGTGTCACTGCTTTAACAGCACAGGGCAAACAAAATCTGAAACCTCTCAAGGTTAAATCATTGAACGTTTTCAGTCCATTGATAAAACTAACTAGGTACATGGTAGTGAATTAAGGAGCTCGGGAGTCAGCTGTACATGTTGTTACAGACAAGTAATCAACCATATAAATGTAGGTACATGTAAAAGCTACATGCAAATAAAACCATTTTTTCCCATTTTCTGTTAGATTTTGCTGTCATTTTCTGCGCAACTGAACTAAAACTGTAGAGCCTGGACAAGGAAAAATAGCCAAGTAGTGAATGGGCTCCTGATTTTAGTGTTTTCCTGACAGCTGTTGATTCAACACAGATGGGAATTTAACACTGTTTATTCGTAAATTCATGTCACTCTTACAGTTAAGAGAATGAATCTATTTGAAATTATTATTTTCTTGCTCTTGGCTTTGGGAGACCGCTCTCCCCAGCTGAAATGTGTACAGGCTACTGCAATAGTGCTTGTGGATTTTCAATGCAAGAATTGCCGTGGAGGAGGATCTGTAAATAAAATACTGCTGCTGTCAAATACATGTTTTCCCTCAGGATATCTTCAGCCAGAACAATGTGCAAACATGGAGCTGCCAAGGGCTTCTAGCACTGTTAAATAAAGCTATAGAACTGTAAATACAGCACCGAACTGAACAGCTGCTTTGTCTTACTGTTCTGTTTGCTGTGTTGCATTCAGCTCTGGGGTGATCTGTAGCAAGTTTATTCAGACAGTTGCAAAAGGCTTTATTTACAAAAAGTCCAAAATCTGCATCTGTATTTAAAGCAACAGTGTAGGCATGTAAGAGGGATGTTGCTATTACCTGATCTAAATCTTTTAAGACTGCCCAAGACTACTTCCAAAACCATCTTTAGGTGACTCTCTGAAGATCCATTTTTAAGTCTGTTTGACAAGACTGTGCCTTTTTGTGCAGGATACAGGAAAAAAGGTGGAAGTTGCCTTCAGCCTCAGAGTAAATAGAAGCCTCCCACTGGTCAGAGTTGTCTTTATGACTTTTCCTTGAAAGAAAAGTCAGGGCAGTTCATGCTTTTAGTGAGAACAGGGAGAGAGTAAACTAAAAGTTTCAGGTTTTAAAAATTTTTGAAAGCCTGGAGCATAAGCAAATTCAGATTTTTTCATATAGTTATTGTTATCCACTAGTACCATGCTTACATAAATGATTTTGTCTTGTAGTTTATCATGCAATCTACTTAGAGGAGATGGCAGCCTCAGAAGTCACACGCAAGCTTGCTTTGGCATTTAATATTCCTTTGCATCAGATCAACCAAGTTTACAGACAGGGTCCCACAGGCATCCACATTCTTGTTAGTGATCAGGTAACTGAAAATTTTATTTTCTTGGCATTGTATTTATGACTTGAAGTGGAGGATTTTCTTATGCTTGCTTATTTATTGCTGTTTTTTCTGTTCGATAATGCAACCCTAGTATTTTCCAACATTTAGAGTATTTTTTCCTTTACAATAAAACGAGCAGAAGGATTCTTTAAATTTGACTCCTCTGCCTGACTAAACTGAAACTATGAGAAGACAGAAGCAGCTGGTTTATATAGTTCTGAGATGCGGCAGTAATTATTTAGTAAGTATTTATTTTGAGCACACCCAAAGGCAGGGAGCATTTTAAACACTGTTGAACTCTGCTTATTTGAGTGTCTGCTCCACAGAGTTCCAAAAACACAGCCAGCTGCAATAGGCTCCCAACTGGTTGTCACAAGAGTAAAAAGCAGTATTTTGATAGTAATGGATTTTAATTTAGTATATGCCTGTCACTTGCTGAACAAAACCAAAAATACACAATTGCTCTCAAAAGGCTGTGTTTAATATTAGGGTTGTTGAGGTTGTTCTTGTTTTGTGTTTTGCATTGGTCATATTCCAGAGGGTTTTGAAACTTTCTTTTTTTTTGTAGATGGTTCAAAACTTTCAAGATGAGAGTTGTTTCTTATTCACCACAATAAAAGGTACGTTGTCTTTTCTTTTCTGACAGTCTAAAATTTAATTGCTTATTCCAGCAAGGAGCCTTCTTTAAAAATAATAAAAGATCTCCATACACAGTGGCAGAAAATATCCCAGAGTTCTTCCTCTCCTAGCCAGATGTCAGCCTCTGTGTGGCATCTCAGGCTCTTCTCCAAGCTTTCAGTTCAGAACTGGTGCAGGATCCAGTAAAAAACCTTACGTGAAATTCAGTCAGCCATCACTGGACAGTGACGCTGCTAGTAATAGTTGAGAATGGTGAAGTTTCAAAATAGGTTAAAAAAAAAAATTCAAAATCCTGGCAGTGTAGTACCTCTGACATTCAGAAACTGAATCTTGACTGAGTCCTGAGAGTCAGCAGAACCCAGCATAGTCATCCTCAGTAGGCTGTTGTTGAATCCCACTCTTCTTTAGAAGTCCAGTTTATTTCCGGTACAAGGTGCCAGCAAATGGCTCTCATCAGCGGACAGGTTCGACTCTGTGCAAACTTTACCTACAGAAACTGTCCCAACTTTGAAGATCCAGTTACAAATCATTAATCATAACATTTTTGTTTAGCACAAGTAGGAAACTTTTAAAAGCTGTTTTTGTTGTAGATGAGTTTATTTTCAAAACTAAGTCTATGCTTGGGTGTTTTGGTGCATTGGCTTGTATTTCTATGATTCTGTTCAAGAAAGACAGACTGACATTTCCTTCTTTTTTTCAGCTGAAAATGGAGAAGGCTTCCATATAATTTTGAAGTGACATCACACACTTGCTAGACTGATACTCCAATGCAGAATGAAGTCCTGCCTAAAGATTATGAAGATCATCCAAAACCTTAGGATCTAACTTCACTGTATAAGATGTTTCATATTGAAAACACAAAATGACCTTTCTAATGAGCTGTTTGATAGGTGAACTTTCTTATCACTGCCATAGCTAAGTGTCCTCATGAGAGGTATAATGCCATGACAGCTTCTGTACAGGCATGGAAGACAATGTAAGCAAAGGTGCTTGCCCTTCACTGAAATAAGGCAAACTACGGCCAGTAGATACAGTTTATAGAAGCGAAGCAGTGCTGCTTTTCTATTACCTGTATCCAGTTGGAGATGAATGTAAACTTATTTTGGGGCATTTACCTTTCTGTGCCAGTTTGTCTATTACGTGCTTGTACCTTACGCTGGTTTTATTTTTTGATGTTAGCAGAGCACATGCTAATCTGTGTGGAGATGAGTAGTTAAGGTGATAGTGATCAGGTTGTCAGGTCTTTGAGAGTAAAGCTGTCAAAACAGCTTCCCGTGTAAATTGTGTATAAGAGTGTATGTAAGAAGTGTAAATGCCAGAACAGGGCTTTTAAGAAGCCCTAGACAGATGCAATATATGCATGCAGCAAACTGCATTATCAGTAGTACCTTACTGGAGGGATTAATATAAATCCTATGGGGTACCAAGTAATTGTGTTTTGCTTTAATGAATTTAATGGAAAAGAATTGCCTATGCATCCTTTATGTTTAGTTTCCTAGGTTCTCTGCGGAGCACTGCTGCAGTTTAACTCTTTGCTTGTAAAATTGTGGGTTTAAAAATACTGGCAGTGAGAAGTGGGGTTTTCAGTGGAATTATGCTGATGAGGGAAGATGACCCACTGGCACCACAGGGCTGTCATAGCTTTCAGCAGCATTGAATAAATTGCTTGAGAAACACTAAATACACACCCTGTAAGTCTCCTTCCCAGCAGGTGAATGCCCTGCTGGAGTTCCTATTCTGGACAAATCTCTTCTTACCTTTTCTGTTGACCTTCCTGCACCCTCCATCCATCCATGCTGTACACGTGTTACAGTGCCTCTTCCATATGACCAAATACTTACTTTTCTCTGAAACAGGCAATGTGCTTTCTCAGTATTTTGGATGTGTCTTGTAAAGTCATTGGCACAGCATTTCCTAGGGTAACATTAAGCTTCAACTGGTTAGGTACTTAGAGGGGGAGTATTTCCAAAGGTATTAGGTGACAGTTTCAGAGCTGTCATCCTGTGCCTTTGGAAAGTTTCAGCTTGATCTCTGGCTTAAAAGCTTGGGAATAGTTTGCTTTTTATGCTGCGGTGTTCCATGTAAACCAATACTACAGCATGTAAAAAAGCAACTTTGATTTTTTTCATTTCCCCTGTCATAACTGGCTCAAGTGCTTAGCAGAAAAGCTTCTGAAAGCTGTAGCATTTTGAAAATTTAAATTCATCAAACCTAGAGTTTTTTTCCTGTTTCTGTTTTTTTTCTGCACTGAAAGCAAAATTTTACGTACTTAAACATTTCTGCCTATAAGTTGTTCATCTTTGGGTATTGTTTGGTCCTAGTATTTTCCTGAACTGACACTTGTGTCTTTTTAGCTCACACCATCTTCAAATCCAAATGTTTTATAAAAGTGGAAAAATCCTTGATTGGAAAGTATCCAAATAGCTAATTTTAAAGAATATTGAAAGTTGTACAGTAGTTTGTCCAGCTCACTTGAAATTGGAATTAAATTATGGCACCAGCAAATGGCTTTTGTTTTTTAATAAGATGTACACATTTCAATTTAAGTATAATAAATGTTTTTCAATAATTTTGTAAATGTGCTTTTCTTTTTGTTTACTTCTCTTTTTCCCCCACACCCACATTCGAGACAGTCCATTGTTAAGATCCAGATTAATTGCAAGACCTGCCCTAGCAAGAATGGTAGGTCAAGGTAAGGGAGGGAAGTAAACCAGCCCTGTAGTAGATCCTGCACACAGTGCATTCACACAGCTCTTCTGGTTCTAATAGAAATCTTGCTTGGATTTGAAATAATTCCAACAAATTCAAGTTTGACATCAGCTGATTGTTTATTTAAGTGTCCTATATCAGAGTAGGTTCCATTTGTTTTTGTACATCTTCAATGCAATAGACTTACAAGGTTCATTATGTTCTTAGAAAAAAAATGAGCCAACAAAAGGCAACACATCTTGACATATTGGTACCAATGACTGCCGTGGTACAGTCGAGAACAAAATCTGGTTAAAACTCTCATTACACCAGCAGTGTCTCAATGGAACTCTGAAGTATGATTGTAACAGCACTCCACTACTGTGCAAAAGAAGCCCAGATTGGATTACTTTGTAGTAGTAAAGAAATCCATGTACTGTAGTCTAAGCTGTAATTTAACCCCAAAGCTGAGATCTTCATTTACTGTCCCCATCCTGTGTGCGTCATGAACACAACCCAGCCATTGCTGGCCGTAGAAGTTCATGTTCACACTCTCTCTTTTTTAGAAGTCATGTAGAATTTGCAGGGGGGAAATGGCAGTACTGTCCAGTAGTAGCTTTTCCAACTGATTTTTAATTTTCAGTAAACACAGGCCCTGAACTCTTAAAACACACACACACACAATCAAACTTACACAAAAAAAGCTTTCTGAACTGTCAAGTAGTTTCTCTCAGATAATTAAATTGCTTAATATAAAAAAGTTTATCTAATTGTCTAGCACTGAAAAACTAAGGACGAAAGCATGGCCTTAAGAGTTAGTACACAGATTTTTATCATTATTATCATTCAGAAGTTGACAGCTTCTTAACCAAATGTGAAGAGTTTGGCTTTCTACATTTGAAAACCACAGGTTTGGTTTGGTTCAACTCCTGCCTACAGACCGATGAGCCCATATGCTTGTCCCTAAAATGGGTGGGACCAACTGAATTCCTTGCTCCATCCTGTGTTCTGCAGCTGAACCTGTCTTCCATTCATCTGTAGAAAAGCATGTGTGCTACACCCCTCTTCGTGGAAGCGCTGCATCCTTTCCTTGCACCCCGCGGAGGTCCCGGAGGACGCGGGGATGGCGTTACCGAGAGCACCATGGATGGCTGTGGCAGCAGGTACAGTAGAGTGCACAGGCTCTACCACAGTGGATTTCTTACCCCCGTTCAAGGCCGATGGCATCGGGCAGAACGTGTGTCAGTGACGGGCAAGCTTTGTACGAGCACAGTTCAACTGAACCAAGTCCAAAAACTTGGGAAGTATTTCTAGTTCTATGGGTATCTTGAGGTACTACCTTACCTTTTGACATTACCTATTATGTCCTGTTACATAATTAAATATGAAGCTGAATCATGAAAAAGAACAAGCTGCTGTTTCACTGTAAGAGCGTATGATTACTTTGCATTTTTTTGGTCAACATCTGCTAAAGCTGATTTGTCCTTAAACCTGATATTTGATCTGTGGTGCATATTACAGAACAGCAGGCTCAGTTCTTTGGCGTGACATCCTCGAGCCCCACGTTACATTAGAACTTCACACCGAGTAGTGCTGACAAATGCAAATTAACTTCCAAATTTCGTGAACTTCCACCAAGTAGCTGCTACGCTGCAATGCCCACACGTTTGACACGGTACTGCAGTTCTCATGCCAACAGAAGGAAGGAGTTACTAATACAAACCAAAGCATCACCAACTTAATCCACAGCTGCACATTACGTTAAGATTTTTACCTGGGAAAAAAAAACGCTTTTCTTGTCACAAAACTGGATGACCGAACACCACCATTAGGACTTGTCAGGAAACCGACTCCTTCCGCTGACTTGGTGTCCCATTCTTCAACAACAACATTTTCTGTGTGGCTGCACGCACTGTCAAAGGATAATACAGCATCTGCAGAGGCGCTGTCCGCTCCCTCCGACCGATGGAGGGGGAGTTACTGGAGCAAAGTAAGCATGAACTTTCACGTGAGGTAGATGAGCCTGTGGGTGAAAAGGCTGCATTATAATGGGAGAGAAAGAACAGAACTGAAAAGAGAAGCAGCACACCTCAACTGTTGTGCCAACAAGTGGTCTCTCATTAAGGTTAGTTAGCTATAAAGAAAGCATCTATAGAGTGGGTATCAGCCAAGCTGTTTCCTCCTCACATGTAATTGCTCTTGCCCCATCCAGCTAAGGCACACCAGTGTCTGGGCACTCAACTTGCACAGGGCTCTCCCTTGTTTCTTAACAAAGCACTGATGAGCCCAGACAGCTCCACATCAGGAGAGGCATATTTTTTCCTGCAGGAGAAAGAGGGATGGACCCTGGCTACTGAAGGACAACTTGTCTGTACCTTGTCTCCCATATTCTGCTGCTGCTCTCATCCTGGAAAAAAGCATGAAATAGAATTGTGCTTCTGCCCTCCATTTGAGTCACTCTCAGGGCTGAGCTTTCTAGTTGCAAAAGCGTTTGGACAGATTCGGGATACAAAGCTGCAGACAAGTTTTAACTTCAAGGCTAAAACACTCCCCCGCAGTGCAGGTGGTCCCTGACCTCATGGGTGAGATACGCAGGGAAAAGGTTTGGGGCTGGATTCCAGGGCCTGAGGGCCCTACAGCCCATCAGCTGAAATAACCATGCAGATGTTTGACTACTGGCTTTGTGTATTAACATATATTTTAGAATATTTATATAACATACATTTAGGACAAAGCATGCCACTACACCAAAGCAGAAGATAAGAGCTCATCATTCTAACAGCAAAATGTCATGAGTCAGAACTGACGCTGCTGTTCAATACGGGGAAGTTACACACATGGGGACCTAACAGAAGGATAGGCAGACTGTTGCTCCAGCCTTCCTTGCCTGGGACACCTGTAGGACTCCTACAGTCTCAAGCACAGTACCAACAGCTCTGGCATTTCCACGGGAACAAGCCAGGAAACACATACTCTGATCCGTTTGATTCCAGCTCGCGTGACTTGCTGGCAGTCGTACAGCTCAATTCTCTCCAGGTTGTGGCAGTTCTCCAGGTGTTCCAGAGTCACATCCGTGATGAGGAGACAGTTATCGAGCTCCAGCACCTGCAGCCTCTCATGCCCACATGTACTGTTGCTCAGGTGAAGAATCCCATCATCAGTGATCAGTTCACAGTGAGATAAGCTCTAAAACAGAGGCAAACAATTAACAACATCCCTCAGTCCTTAGTGACTTGAGCCTCTGGACATCAGAAGTCCTCTTCAACCTCCTTCACCCCAGTGGTTAAACAACTACAAATAATACACAGCTGAAATCCAGAAGAATAAGAAAAGAAATTGCTTTACTTAACAAAATGGCTGTACTTGATTTTAACTTTGCTTCAAAACAAGTTGAGTCCCAAAACACATCACTGGCAAAACTCCTCAGGCCCCTTTGCTCTCTATGAATGTGGGAATTCTTTTCCAATTGTCCCGCACAGTGCAAACAGCACTGTGCCAGAAACAGCTTTAAAGGATGATGGGGAACATACGGGAATAGATGAGGATCTGCTCAGAGGTTACAGCTTCACAGCTGCCATGTTCTCATACATACACCAGGACTAAGCCTGGGCAAGCCCACACAGATAAAAAATAATCACAATGGGCTGATTTGCCAAAAAGTGATTTAAAAAAAAAACCATGAGCACTTGGCACCTCGGGCTGTACAGACAAGGAGCAATAAACATCTTGTACAGCTGCAGGAGCAGTCTTTTTTGCAACAGTCAGCATAATAAACCAAAAAAATCTGCTCCTCTTCAGCATATTTTTTTACTCCCTTGAATTTCAAGAACATGGAAAATGATGCTGCATCTCAGGCAGTGGCACCACATAAAGCACTCTCCTCATTTCTTTAGGGAATTCATGACTTTTGGAGAAGCACGGATGATGACAACAACAGGAAACAGACATTCCTCAGAGGCGGCTTAAAAAACCACTCTTTGTCACCACTGAGATGAATGCTCTCAAGTCTTCCCCAGTGAAATGTGCAGCATCTGTGAACTCTACTCCCCTTGCCCAGGGCTCTGAGCTAGCGCCTTGCTTTATGCTCAGCCTGTGTTTTGCCTGTACTTGTACCTAAGTCTAACAGTGCCTGGTTCTGAAGTAGCATTTCCTTGCCCCAAGTTGTTTTTTCAGACAGCAACTGATGAAGAAACACTTGCAGCAGTCCAAAAGCACTTTTTAACTCAGAGCAAGCAAACAGTAGTGCTCAAAAGGACCTCCTGCTAATCCCCTGACTCTTAACATGTAACCTTGCCCCTCTCTGGGTACAACCCATCTTTTCATTCCAGCCTGACAGGGCAGCCTGGGGACTACCAACCTCACTTCACCTCAGCTACATCACGAGCATTCCGTGCCTGCTACCAGACACACGGCGTCTGTCCTGCTCTTTAAAACAATTTGCCCCTCAACATTTTTCTCTGATCTACAGGATGATCAGGGAACCAGACAAAGGCTGGGAGACAGGTCTGCACCTCCTCTGGAGTCTGACAGGGAGCCGCCTCGGCAGCTTCCCTTCAGCTCCAGCTGGTCCGATTTTACACACCAAGCGTGAGCAGCCAGCACGGACTCCAAGAAACACCACAACGAGTACAAACTGTCTCCAAAAGACAACAGAAATGAAGTGCTTGCCCCTACCAACAGTGTTTTAACTCCTGACACCCATTCTGGCAGCCTCGCAAGTCTTCAAACACATCAGCTCTCTCCTGTACCTCCTTTCTCTATGTACGTGCTCTGAGCGCTCGGTTTGGCTCAGAGCCTGGGAACAATCAGCAACTGCAGGGTTAACCAACATTCATAGCAGGCCTGCTGTTCCAAGGAAGGACAGGAGGTTCTGTGAAGCTGTTGGCTAATTAGGAGTATTCCATCCCAGGAAGTAAGCAGCTTATAAAACCAGCTTTCCTGGGACGCAGTATTTGGTACTGCAAGGACAATACAGGATGTACAGCTGAGTTCGCTGAACTTTTTGTAGAACTGTTTGTAGAACAAATATGCCAAATTACACACATTTCAGATTAAACCACAGGATCTTTATGACTTCATAAGCCTGCTAAAAAGCATTAATAACATGGAATTTTACAAAGACAATTGCTTGAAATCTTAAGAACAAAGAGATATGGTCAAATTCTTTTTCTTTTTTTTTAATACTAAATGCTGTTTCTAAATCAAGCATGGCAGGACATACTATAAGAACTTCACATGCTATGAAGAATTCACTTGCCTTCTCATCTTCTACTACCATGGACTACCATGAGTATTTCACAGTTTCTCTACTAATTTAAATGTACAATTAAATACTTTAACCAGAAATTACTTAAGTACATTAAGCAATAAAGCACTTGAGTACTCTGATACCGAGGAAGATTTGCCTATTTCCAGCATCTACTGAGTCTCCAGACATGACAAAAGCAAATTCAGAGTTGATCTCTGCAATTCCAAAATGTTTGTTCTAACTGCAAATACACTAAAGCACAGCTGCACAGGAGTTTACAGGACATTGGAAGCACCAAGATTACTTCATGCAGTGTATTTGGCACCTGCCAGTCTTGTCTTTTCCTGTAATTCTCAGCCACTGCTGTTCACACAAAATCTCTGAGTACATATCCTTCCTACCCATATTTAAAGACATATATATATATATACCAAAGAAATCCAGTTTTCTGGTTCCCTTAGAAAAGCTGTGATGTTTTACCAATACCACACTTCCCTGTCTGTGGGCAAACACACAAAGGCCAGCAAACAAGAGCAGGCTCAGAAAAAAATACTTGGGCATTATGATGTCTTGTGGTATCTCTGCTGAAGCACTGACAGAACTGGTACAAAAGATCTCTTGCAAGAACTGGTTGCAACTGAGATTACAACACAAAAACGTGTCCCATATAAATGGCTCCACATCTCCTGACAACTCATTTGGTTTAACATCAAGAATGATGGTTCAGAAATTAGGCTGGACAGTTGATAAGGAAAAATAAAAAAATAACAACAAAAAATAGTGAACAAGCTCCTTTTAAAAGCCATCTTTGCTCATGTTGCTACCTTAGTAACGCTGAATAACACTAATCATAACACAATTTAATTAAGGAAGCAGAGCACCTTCCTTTAATCCCATCTAAGAACAGATTATAAAGATACTTGTTCTCTCACGTAGCTCTAAGTAGTTATAACAAATCTACACTAAAGGACAACTGGCCTGAAATACAGGAGCTCCTACTGTAAGAACAACCTAGTAATTTCCAAGTATCTTGATTGAAGAACAGACAAATTTATGTTACTTCAAATTGGTTTTGATGATCTGAAAGATCTAAGCCACCACTCCCTAGAAAACAGTTCTTTGAAATCCAGTAAGCAGAGTACCCCACTCTCAATCCTCTCCAATTATGTTCAACAGTCAAGTCCAAGGAAACCTTCCATAATTTATTATGTAAATGTAGTCCTTGGAAAAAAGTGCTTGCATGCAAAACTGCTTACAGAGTGATGACATTTATCTTCTCTGGGTGGTTTTGTTTATTCAGTATTTGATGTGAAGCGTCAGACTCCCTAAGAAAACCATTACTGAACACTTGAGAGCATTCATAAAGGATCTAAGTGCTTTAAGTTGAATCAAATATGTAAGGAATCAAATATGAAGGATGTTAACCATAAAATAAAAGCTTTCTGGTTATTACTCACTGATTTGGTAACTTTTTTTTAATCACACAATGCACGTAAATATTTTAGGAGTAATGTGCTGCTTTTAGAACACTTATGAAAGGCACACATATTTTACACAGTATCACTGTACATCAGGAATGATTTCTAGACCCAGAGTGAACAGCCTGGGTTTGTACTGCAGGAGTTGTGTGTGTGTGTGGTTTGGGGGGAGTATCACAGGCCATAGATCAGGAGTTACACTTACCAATGCTTGCAGCTTAGGACAGTGTATGGAAAGTTGTATCAATGTGCTGTCAGTTATCTGGGAATAAAAGAAACCAAACATTAGGCCACAAGCAACAGACAGCAGGAGAGGCAACCGTCAAAAAAGGTATCTCCTTCTCTACCAGATAAGGGTTCTGTTATTTCTGGAAAACTCATCACCTGTAACTCTCCAAGTATTTCCCTACACAGAATTTACCTATAATAATTATTTTTATTTCCTACCATAAACACAACACTATTTATAAAAACCAAAGAACATCTAGATGAAGGTGTTAATGTATTGCATTCTTACGCTGGACATTCAATATTCTCTTTCATATTAAATCTCACCAAAACACACTCTTCCAAGTCCATCTTCTCCAGCTCATGGCAATTCTACAATAAACAAAACAAAACAGATAAACAAAAAGTTAAATAAAACAACATATAGACATAAAATCATGCACAAGGCTTATAATACGGGATAGCACAGCTTCCAAGAGGAAACTGTGATCTAAATCCCTTCAAATATTGGTCACGATCAAAAGACAAAAAAATTGTTAAAAGGAATAAATAAATGATTTAACAAGCAATACCCCACCTCCCTCTCAAATGTCTACATTTCAGCCTTTCTCTTACTAAGTGAAATGTCTCCCTCTTGCCCTGTGAGGTTTGAACAGGACATACCAGTTCTCAGCACCCCTGCTTCCCTTCCCCCCTCACTCCAAACCCATGGCATTGTATTTACAGCCCGTGCACTGAAGCCAACTCATCTGCACACACATGAATCCAGCTTCTGCGTTTATCAGCCTGCACCAAACTCATTTGGAATACACTTAAGCCCATGGCACATCTCTCTTCATTGTCATCCATTAGAAAGAAGCCTTAAAACCAAATTGCTTTGCCAATGAATGCTGAAAATATTAAAGTAGGGTCTACTTTAAGGGTGGGAGAAAGCTGCATGTCACATCTACACAAGCAATTTTCTCAACATTTTGAGAGACCCCCAGCAAGCTTTCAGAAGTGCTTTCCATATCTGATCATGACTAATTTCAAGGAAAGGATGTAACCTTGTGACCTTGCAGCAGACCACACAGTGCCACAGCTCAGCTCAATTCCCAGTCCATTTTTTTCCAGGAATAGAAAAAAGAAGGTTTAACTTGCAGCCCCCAAGAGCAGGCTTGAGGTGATTACCAACAGCCTGAAGCTGTAGTGCTGAACAATTAGAAAACCACTCTGTTTAACTGCTGTGGCTACAAAAAAAACCCCTTTTCATTCCCATTAAATATCAGCAGCATAAATGAATCCCATTTTCAGAGTATAATTTTTTGTTTGTATTTCCTAACCAGCAACACACAAGTCTAACATGAAGCATTTGACACCACCAATACGCTTATTGTCCATATTTACAGCATGAACCAGGGCACAAGTGCTTATAGTTTATAATGTATAATTTAACTGTTCTGTAATTTAAAGTTATCCTCAGAACAATCTATTATATGCTGATTTTTTTGATGTAAATATCACAAGGGTGTGTGCCATCAACATTAGGGAAATTTGGCTAGAATACATAACAAGTTTAGAATTATGTTAAGCACAATAAATACAATTGAAATAAACTGAAAAAGAGAGGAAAAAAAGTGAAAAATGCAATGATAGATGGCAAATTAAATCAAATTGCAGATCTAAGTATAATCCAGAAATATAATCCAGATTTTTAGTCCCCTCCTCCACTGACTTCTTTCTACTTTAACTTTCCTCTTCTCATATTGCTTCCCAGCAGGACTACATCAATTCACAGCTGCTCAGCAGCAGTGAAACAGGGTGAGCCGTAACCTTCTGAAATGACCCTTACCCGTGCTAGAAGGGTAAACCCAGCATCTGTAAGATGTGAACATCTTGCAGCTTCCAAAATCCTGGAAAAGTTTTAAATGTTAAAGAAAACATTAACATAGAGAAAAGCAAATGTATTTGACATACAAATCTGTCTTCTGCAACTTAAAAGTTCTCAATAGCAAATGTGTATATGTATATATATGTGTGTATATGTATATATATACACACACACACACCCTCACCCCTATTTTTCACAATGATTTGAAATTAAAAAGCAGACTTTTAATTCAGTTTATCAGTAGATTCTGCAGTCACAGAACATTTAGTGGAAAAAAATTATACACAATTAGAGGCATTTTAACCTCTTGTTTCAGTAAAAGTATAATGACCAAGTTTTCTGATGTGCTATCTGAGGAAAGATACGGGAAAATAAACCCTGAGGTAAGGAAAACGCAGATGAAGCCTGCATCTAAAACCTGTTATCTAAACACAGGCTGCTGGGAAGCCACAAAACTGAGAAAGTACTTACTAGAAATCCCTTCAGAGCCTCTGCATGAAGCACAGCGAAGCAACTTACCAGAAAGCACAGAGCTTAAAATCTCCAAGCCCACAGTAAAAACAACATACCAACACAAGCTTAAAGAAAATACAGTGTTTTGGAAAGATAATCCTAACACTCTTCCGAGAGGCACTGGGAAGCATTACTGACAAAAAAAAAACCCCAAGAGGTCAAGTGCCCCAAATAGCAGCACTAGTATGCACAACAGGCCTCCATCCCACTAATGTTTTGTTGTCTTTGTCCTTTTATTAATGGACACTTCCTTTGCAGGTGGAGTATCAAGATGAGTAAAGGGAAACCACAGTGCCACGGGATGAGCAGCACAAACTAAGTGCAACTTACCACAGCAAACACTGCTGCTACACTGGGGCTGGTGGGGAGGAGGCAGGGAAAGAGGCACAGAAGAACTTTTTGTGGCAATATTGAGAGGCCTCCAGATCCTTCCACTGGTTTAGGAGGTCATTAGAACACTCTCTCTCTAGAGAGAAAGTGCAAAGGGAAAAGCCACACTGGGTGCATGAACAAATTACAACCCCACCAAAATACAGGATGTGGGGCTCTGACTGACTTTGCTGGATCAGCCTCTTCCAAGCCAAAAGCAAGAGGCAGCCAAGTTTAGAGCTGAGCAGCCCCATAGGCTTGAAAAGCCACTTCCAGGGTTCCAGTCTTAAACAAGGCTCAGAAGGATGAGGGAAGCTTAAGCCAAATATTAGACAGGCACCTCTTCCCAAATGGATGGTTCTAATGCCTCTGGACTTCCTTCACATTCACATTCAGGAATTCTGTGCCCTTCCATCAAGGGCATAAAATACTCTCAGCTACTCTGAAAATTGCCTATGATACCAAACAGGAAGGGGAAAAACACCACCACCACAAAAAAACCCCATCACTCAGGTCACACTTATTACTCTTCTAACCCCTTTATCGATTACTTGCTACAAACCCCACGTCATTACATGACTGACTTTAAAGCAGGGTGGAGAGGGAACGACATCTGCAACACCCAAAATAGTGAGGATGCTATACTGCACACCCAGTAGAACAGAAGAGGATAGAAAACAGAGGAATAAGAAACCAGAAGATTAGCAGCTCTAGCTTTCTTGAAATTGGGTGTGCAGACAGTCAGGACAGGAGAATGGGGAGTGAGCTGTACACACACATGCTACATCAATCAGGCCCCAGTATGAAAAAACAGGTGGGAAGGCACTGGGCAGCATGGAAATAATGAGCACAGTTCTTATTTTTGCTTTTGTTTTAGTGACTGTGCTTAAATACAGAGGGCTCTTCTTTTTTTCCTGTTACAGCTGACATGAATTTCCCACCCAGTGATTCGTGAAAAAGTACCTAACATAGGAGCTGATGAGGCAAAATGATATCCAGAGCAGATTCTCCTTTCTTATGAAGAAATGCTCTCCAAGATAGACTCAAGAGTTGCATTCATTGCCTACAGCTGCCTTTTGGGCATACCTGGGATGTCTCTGCACTCAGCACCCCCCTACTCCTGTGGAATTAACAGCCGGTGGGGCTAAAAGGAACATGATCCTAACTTTCACAGCCCCACCCAGACAAAGACATTCATGGTTCACAGGTGCTTTTCCTGACAAGCCTTGCCAAAATACCTACCAGTATTTTAGCATTAAAAAGTGCTAATCAAGAAAAAAAAGAGAAGGTACCAAGCACCTGAAAGAGCAAATGCACAGAGGGATGACAAGACACCTCTATGCTGATGTGAGATAAGAAATATAGCTGAAGAATCTGCTGAAAGCTGGACCTAGGTTTTTGTCCAAGGATGTATTTGTGACTGGTAACAACTGCGTCATGGAAATGCAGCAGTATCATGGAAAGCAGATCCTGAAGTGAAGTGAGAGTAGCACAGCACAGAAAATACTCAAAAATTTGCTAACAGGGCCAGCAAGTCCAACAGAGGCAGCAGAGTTTTCTTTCACACTCAACACTCAAACATTCAGAAGGTACAAAACAAATGTGGAATTACATTTCCCTTTGATTTCCAAGATAATATGTATCAAGTGCTTTCCATCCATGATCCCAAAAGTCTAGATGTAACCAGCTGTATCCTCTGTCCTTTCAACGTGCAGTAATCCTCAGCAGTAATCACTGCAGAGGGTCATTTTCTTTCCTTATGCTGTTCCTCATTACAGGAGGAGAGTGGCAGACGCCCTCCCCCTCGTGGCACAGACAGGGCTGGCAGTTTATCTACCAAAGTCGGAACAATTCCTGCTGCACTTGTACTGCCCTTGGAAAGAACTGCACAACTAACAGCAGTTTAGACCTCCTTTTATTTCCCATCTGAGATGGTAATTGAGAAAATGAGAGAAGGAATGGAAAAAGACCAGCAATAACAGCACAGCTTTCTAGGGAACACCACTAAGTGTGTCAAAAGACTCCTAAGCCCCTAATAAATATGAACAGTGACACAAAGGGGACTGTCAGCCTGGAATTGTTCAAGAACAGGTTTTCTACAATAACAAAAGCTCTTTTTCACTCATTCAGATAAAGGAACACCGTGTGGAAGCATATGGTACACTGGCACTTCAATTTTTACAGAGTACACATTCTTCCACTATGTGTGATTTAAGGATAACAAGTTCTGACTCCTGCATGTTCCTGTCATAAATGGCAATTTGTCATCTAAAAATCTTATCTTTTTATTTACTTTGCATTGAAAGAGAAGAAGTATTATCTGTCTCTACAATATGTCTCCACAGCCAGGGAGCTGCTGCATAACTGAGCTTTGGCTTTAAAGCCCACCATAACATATATGTTTGCACAAATTACACCAGTGTGGAAGTTTATATTATTTTTAATTGCTAAGCCCTTATTGTTCAAAACATCTCTCATAAATATTTGTCCTCAACGCTTACAAAGACATGAGCCCACTTTATATCAGAGTTTAAGAACACTAGAATGTACTGCAGAGCATATTAAAAGCACTTTTATAATAAAATCCTTAAATATAATAATCAGATATGATTTAGCTATTTTTTTGTAAGACAAATGACTGCATAAAACCACATCAAAGTACAAACATCACAAGACGCAACATAATTACAGATATTTTTACCTCTAAAAAAAAACCAACAGGCTTTATATCTTCTTTTTTTCCTCAGTTGTAATTAGTACCTACAATATTTAGCTAGAAGCACAGAATTGAACTGCTGGGTTCTGCACATCTTATTTGTCATATATTAACTCTTGCTTTTCCAGTATACAGTGAACTACATTAATATGACAGCTACAGAGGACCAGCCCTCAAGTTTATGTATTTCTAATTTAATGTCATGATTGCAAAGGTAATGCAAACAACACAGAGGTAAATCAAACCTGTGCATATCAGCTCAATGTCTTCAGAAGTGAATTTCTTAGATCAGGCCAGTAAGAACATGACATACAATACACTCATGGCATACTCACTTCAGCCTTGGACAGTTCAGACCAAGTGCTGTGAGAGAAGCATCTGTCAGGTTGCTACAGCCTGAAACACAGAGTGACTGCAGTCTATGGCATCCTCTACAGATTTTCACAATGCCTTCATCTGAAATTTGCTGCAACACAGAAGAAGGTTGAAGTTACTTCCTTATCAATAATTAGCCAAGAACAAAACTCAAGACACTGCTACTGAACTGCTACTGTCACATTGTATACAACCAAGGCAACCCAGATTTTCAACCTAAAAATACCACATACAATGATAACACTGAAGATAATCAACACTCACAATTCCTACTTAATTATATATTTTTCCATAGACTTCAAGTCCTACTCTAAGACAGTCTAAGGCACAGAGTGGGAGTTGTTTGTTGTTGTCTTCCTCTTTCACTTTGCTTTTGTTTTATAATTTTTCACCTTTTTTTTGTTTGTTTTTTTAAATTGTGCTCACTTCTTAAATATTGGTGGGGTCCAGGTCTTTTGTTCCAGTGACTGTGTAAGTTTGGGAACAGCGCAAAAGAGATTTTAAAGCTCCACAGCAGGAGAGCTAACTACCTAATTTGCACTGGAGCAGTAGGACCCAAGGGCAAAATCCTTCACCTTCTGATAATTTTTGAAGCAAGAGTTACAGGGAAACAATTACACATAATTATCATTCTTTACAGAAGATAAGTGTAAAAGACAGGTTTGCCCTACCCTATACAGTTGTCTTTAGATGAAAGATTTAACTCAAAAGAGGACAATATCTTGAAATTGTTTTGTAGTAGATATTCTGTAAGGAGTAACTCTAAATTTGGAACATGAATAAATAAGCTTTCTCTCTGAAACAGGAACTATAAGAAATAACCCCAGGGCAGATGCACACAAAATAGCAAAAGAAACTGGATTACTGTGTGTGTGCAAATACGATTTTGTTCACAAGTCTTCTATTCTGCAAAAAGCTCTCTCTCCTCCTCCTAACACAATGGATTTAATTTTTCTGCTGTCTGGAACAGGTTGTTTTATTTCCTGGCTTAACATTACTCTTGCAATAGTAGCAAAGACCTCCACCGAATTTTTAATAGAAAATACACAATCCTTGTATAAGGCCCTCATATGAGGTTGCTCATATGACTGTAGCATATTTCTGACGCTATTACCACAAACATAACCTTCCCTAGACGAAAACAGGATGAGAAATAGCACTAGCTCAGCACAAAGGGAGATTACCTTATGTTCCCCCGGTCCCCAGCCCAGCACTTTTTAATATCAGAAGTTTAGATTTGTAACTAGTTCAGTCAAATTATTATAGGCAGAAAACTAGAAGTCTCATTTTCTTTTGGGGGATCCAGAAGGATTTGCATAATCTACAGGTAAAAAGATAAATTTTGGAGTTTTGTCCAAATCAGTCAGGTACTTCTGGATTTGACTCTCCAAAGCTATGTTATCCTCTGGAACAGTTTCGTTTCCTTTGAGAAATACTCATGACGCTATTACTGGGAAAAGGCACTGCTTTGAAGGTAAGGACTACGTAAACTTTATGCTGCTGTAAAAAGCCTTCAAGTTATATGTGAAAATTTTCCACTCTGAAATTGCTTGTGATTTCAATGCCCATATCCCTGTCAGGAAAGAAAAGTGTTTGAAAAACGCCTGCAAGTCCCCAGTTTCTAAAATCTTTCTCTAAAGATGGTACCTTTCAGATGTGCGGTTCCCAGAGCTAATATAAGCTCATTCCATAGCTGCTGGAGCTGGCCTGGCATTTTACACAGCCCATAAAACACAGTCACTAGAATTACAGTGGGGGCCATATAAAGCACAAGGACACCTGCTGTGTAAAAATCCCTTTGATCACACGGAGCCTGGATGCTTCTGGAAGAGTGCTTCCAAGCCATAGCAAGCAGAACACACCTCCAGTTAAACAAAGCTTTAAAGCACATATAATTAGGTAGGACACACAGACTAGCAACTCAAAAGACTCAAAGGAAAAAATACTTTCCCTCAGGAGGTTTTTTTTTTGTTTGTATTACCTAACAACAGACATTCTGACCAAGGGAAAGCTCTGGTGCACTTCCATGCCAGTGCCACCATTAAGTGGGAGAGACAGGAATTGATTATCATCAGACCTCTTGAGAGCCTTCCACAAAATTAGTCAGAAAAGGCTGGCCTTGATATACATCATTAGTCTCAGGCAAAACACAACAGAAAAAGACCTTGGGAGAAGGAGAACAGCAAAAGGAAGAGTAAAAGGGGAGGAAATCATGTACTGACTTCATTTATTTAAATGTGGTTCTGACCAGAAGAAGGAAGTTCCTTTCACTGCTGTTATCTTTAAGTGCCCAGCTTCAGTGGGCACCTACATTCAAACAGAAAAATTCTCTTTCACTAAACATCTGGATCATGGAAGCTCAAGCTTTGTATTTGTATTGTTCTTATTTTCTGCAATTTTAATGTAACTTTTAATAATCTGTAACACTCAAAAATATCCAACACTTTAAAGAAATCCATTAGGTTCAATCTTAACAAAAAATGTTCCCATGTCACATTCATTCTGGAGTAATCTGTAAAACAGATTTGAAAGTTTTGCAGGTTTTTATGATACCTTCTAGCAGTAAAACTAGAAAACTTTTCAAAAACAAACGAACAAAAATATAATTTCATTATTCAAATCTGCATGACTGAAACGCTGAAATTCTAATTTATTTCAATATTTTCTAAGGCTTATTTGCAGGGAAAGAATGACTTAGATATATTTAAAATCTAAAACAAGGCCTTTCCCGTTCCTGAAAAGTCACATCAGAAACAATAAAAAAGCAAATATAAACCAGAGCAAAGATAATTTGTGTCCTCTAAGTAGAATTAAAAGTACACGAATTCCCAGTCATTTCATTACTATTTAATGTGTTCTTCCATTAATATTGGAAAGGCATGTCCTTCTGCTACTTAGATAGTTCTGAATCATCTTCAGTTATGATGCCATTACATTTTACTCTCAATTATGTAGCCCAGAACATGACTTCTGCTCAGTTAGAAACCCTAGAATTATGAATAGACCAAAATGCTACACAGTTGATGACATTTGAATGAATACAGTTAATTCTTACTCTAGAGCTTACCACAGCTAAAAGATGTAATGAGATGGAAAAAAATAACCCAGCACTTCAAGTCAAAACTCAGCTCGAGAAACAGCCAGCTCATTTAAAGCCACTATTCCACATAAACTGCAGAAATGTACTATCTGACTTAAGTAAGTGTGCAGCACATCAATTCATTAGCATTCAAAAATGATTTCTGATTCTTAGAGAGTGTACCTTTGGAAGCTTCAAATACTTACTGTACATGATTGCAAATTCAGGATTACAAGCTCATGACAGTGATTTTGAATGTGTTTCAATGCTTCATCTTCTAACTGTATTCAATAATTAAATTGGACATAGGAAAAGAAACAAGAAATTAAAAGCACAGAAAAGCAGCCCAAAGAATGTACACATCTTGCAATATTGAACAAAATACTATAACAAAAATGGTATTTTTTAATTCATGGAGATTTCAAAAACCCAAAATAAAATTTTATTCCTAAAGGATCACCCAAGCAATTATGTACCTGTGTGCAACCTCTAAGAAATAGAGCTTTTAGTCCACTACACCCTTTCACCAGTGCTTCAATACCATCCTTCGTAATCTGATCACACCAGGAAAGATTCAAATGTTCCAGATTTCTGCAACCCTCACTGGGAGAATTAAAAAAATACATAAAGTTAAATCCAGCCTTCAAATAGTCATAACAGTGGGAAACCCAAATTAAACACACTGTTAGAAATTAATGATAGCCAGTGGACTGTGCCAGGCCTCCACAGAAAAGTCATGAGAAAAGACCACACACAAACACCATAGTCTACACCCAAGAAGTCCTAGATACAGAATACAGCCAGTGCTGATTCACAGTATTAAGGTTCAGCACCAATTTTTTAACTTCATTAAATGCTGAACAGCTCTTTAAACACTTTTCTTTAACACAGAACACTGAATCTTCTTACCTTAAGCCTTTTAAAGAACTGTTTGTGATGGCTACGCAAGATGTCAGATCCAGATGTTTCAGCTTGGAACAGAATCTGCTAAGACTGTAACACGTGCTGCAAAACAGCAGACACACTAAAAATACCTTCAGCTACTTCTTTTTCCAAATTTTCCCATCAATCAAAAAACCTCTTTGACTTACCTGTCAGTGATTTTTGTGCACCCATTCAGATTTAAGTGTTCGATATTTCTGCAGTTCTGTGCAAAGGTCCTACAACAGCAGCAAAAAGCTGAATTAAAATAATGTCCCAAGTGCAATGCAGTCACTAGAGCGCGCTCTGCCCTGCACCTCCTCCCACCTCAGTCAAAAAGCCTGATCTTCAAGCCACAGAGTAATTGCAAAGTATGCCTCAAATACATCTGTCTCGGTGGCTGCTTTTTCCTTTTCCTACTGCAAGTTTTCGGTCTTAGGCAAGTGTTTTTTCTGTCTCAAACACCACTTGGGAAAGCTGGTTATTTCTGTCATATATCAACCAGAGTTTGCTTCAAATACCGTAACTAAACACTCAAAGGGCATAAACAGAAAGCTTCAAGTGTCACATCAGTTAAACATTAGGCTTCTGGGGAGAGTTTTTGCACGTCTCATTACTGAAGCCTTTGCAGGTCTTAATAAGCAGCTTGCTCCCACAGCAAATGGAATGGGACACACCTGGTACAATACCAAAAAGTGTGACCTAAGCCCACTGGACTACCAGTGGCCAGCCCTGTAGGCTGCAAATTGCTTCTTTATTATTTTAAAAATTAAAAAGCATCAGTGTGCACTACTGGGTATGAACTTTAAGGATGATTGGAGCTATTATACTGCTGAGAGCCTGTATGTATCATTATACTAATTACCCTGAAGAAATACATAAACTTTCTTTTCATCTCTGCAAAGTAATATTTACAGCTGTGTTGCATTTCAGAACACTGTTTTTATGCCCATGTTTCCTTCAACTGCATGGATTTTATTGGCAGGAGGGAAGGAAACACACAAAACCAGTTTTGTCTGGAGGCTTGCCCTGGTTAACAGATCCGACTACACGCTCAGCTGGTGACAACTTCTGGCTCTCCAGTGTGGATTGAAAACAATGGAAAAAAACCCCAGCAAGCAGTTATACTGGCAAGAGTTTCCACGTGAATTCTCAAAACAGCTAGTCCAAAATTCATGTACTGGAGGGATATTTACAATCAAGACACTCTTCAAATCACTTGGAAAGATGTTACACTCTGGAGGAACAGCAAACTGCCTCTGAGATTCAAGTGTGGGCCATATCCTGACAGATCTGCCACAAACCTTCAGTGCTTACATGGCCAATATCCACATCAGCAACTGGATATTTTGGCTATTGGCTATCAACAAAAGATGATGTAGAAGAAGGATAAATAGAGAAATTAGTATCACTCACAAAACCAATGGACCTGGAAACAACTCAACACAAATAGCCTTAAAGGAAAAATCACTTTCAGAACAAGTATCTGAAAATTAGTGCTGCACGAATTCACTCTAGAGACAAAAGTTAATGAATTGACTTCCTTATAAATTTTAGAAAAAGCTACAGGTCAAAGGACACTAGCGTAATGCCCACTACTTAACAAAATCTTTGTGCTTTTATTTTCCGCCTGAGAATGGCCACACTACATCAGACTGAACACCATCCAGCCCAGGCTCTGGGGACAGAGGGAGAAAGCATAACTGCAAAAAGCCAGACCCCCAAGCCTTCCTCCAAATGTTCTTTGAGCCCTAAAGCTTTTGTGGTTTAGGGACCCTTCAGCTGGAGGTAGGATCTTTGGGTTTAAATACTCACAGAAATATCCTGAGGAACAGAGGAACCTGGCTAAACAGTTTGCATTGGAAAAAGCTTGTATAGATTCAAACATTCTTCTGGGAACAAACTGCACAGTCCAGTTCATATACTGTGTAAAAGAAGGATCACTGTCCTCTCTAGTGTCTCCCAAGATGTTCTTGTTGCCTGCCTGCTCTTATTTAGACCAAGAAGAGAATCCCAGGTCTTTCCCGATTTTGTAGGCACTCAATTGTATCAGTCTTTATCCTTCCTCCTACTGCTAGGGTCACCTCTTGTCCAAACTAGATGACAAACTATAAAATGACCACTAATTTTCATACTCTGACTATTGTAGGATGTCAGAGTACAGTCTGAAAACATTTTAACCAGTTGAAAATGGAGCAATATCTACATAATCCTAATGGAAGAAAAAGACACATTTCTGAAAAGCACAGCTTTCATTTCTTAGTTCATTTCTAGAAAATAACAGAAATGATATTTTGATCTCAAACCAATGACTCATTTAGTAAATTTAAGGTATTTAGTACCTACCTAAGTATCCCATTTTGGTCATCAGTCAGTACTCAGAAATACAAACAAATGTAACAGTACTCTAATTGCATCTGGTATGGACATTAGGAAATCAATGATGTCTCCATCAAGGATTTTACTTACTTTAAAGAGGAGTCTCCAACACCAAGACATCCTCTCAGACTAAGCTGTCTCAGGAACCCACCACACCTTTTCGATATATTTTCCACAACACGACCCTGAAACCAAAATAAGGAAGAGTTTCATTCTGACATAATATTCTAACCAAATTAAATATCCCAGGAGTTAAGACCAGGCCCAGCTATACTCCACCAGAACTACAGCTCTTTGAATTTCTTTTGTTATTTTAAGAAAGAACAGTTACCTTTTGAGAATCTCCACCCACATTTAAGTGCTATTCAATTCAATCATTAATTCTCTCTTCCTTTTCTTCATTCGATCACACACGACTCAACTTTTTGTCACAGCAGACCCTGCCCATTAAGACTACTAAAATGATCTTCAAGTTTTGTTAGATGTGTAAGGAACTGCCCCAGAAGTGGAATGGGAGACTTGGCCACTCCTCAAGGGTCCCAGTCACTCCTACAGCATCTAAGTTTAAATTGCCCACAGAGACCTCCTCAGGCCAGTACGTCACTACAGCCTCCAGTAAGTCCCTGTTTTACAGCTCCTGCCATAGGGATGCTTGCAAATGAAAGGTGCCAAACACCTTGGAGGGAGCAGCAACAACAGGATTCATACCTAACAGCACAGTGCATTTTTTTCTCTCCCTTTATTTTTTGAAAGAAAAAATACCTATAAAAGTACAGGTTAGTGGATTTTTTGTTGTCATGTTGTTAATATTTTATTGTTCTTCTCTAATACTAACGTCCTGGCCATCACTATGGGAAAATATTTTCTTATCAGAGCCTATTTCTTGGTCCATAAGTTACATTGCTTATCTTATCACTCAGAGGAATTTACACCAAAACAAACAAACTGAAAACCATATCTTTTTCAAAGCATTTCAATTAATCAGAATTACTGCTCAGCAAAAGCCAAATACCTTTACTGTAAGGATAAATTCTTCTGTGAACAAGATACAATGCAAGTTCAATTTACATTGCAGAAAAAAACCAAACCCTAAAGAATTATTCGAATAAAATACAAACAAATAATGAGAAGTTTTCCCAAACCCATTTATTGCTTTAATCATGTAAAACTTCCCAAAAACCAGCATAACAAAGAAGACAACTTTAGTGCATTCAAATGCAGTCAGTTGTTCGAATAATTTGTCACTCAAAAATTAGTTTTTCAACCGACCTCAGCTCACAATTGGTTCCACAGACCAAGAAACCCTAAGGTACACTTAAAGATCACACATCTTTGATAGAAAAGAAACACTTTTCATAGGGTTTCCCACCCCCCCCTTTATTCTCTACCATATTAGGTCTTAAATACAGAAAATTTTACAAAATCTGATTTTGCATTATTTGATATTCTCAGGTCAAGTATTGACTGAAAAATCATCAAAAAGTCCAACTGAGCACAAAGTTGTCAAATACAATTAGCAGCTTTTACCTGTCCTAAATCCATAGACAAAAGCTACTAAACCAACTAAACAGAGTTCTCAGACACCAAATGTGAAACCGTATTTTGTTTAAGAACTAATTTGTATAATAATTTCTGGTTGAACACACTCTTATAAGTAAATTTAAAGGGTTTATATTACAAATATACTTAAATATAATACACTGAAGTTACTGAATTGCTCCAAACCACAATAGCTTTTTATAGCAAAAGAGGATTATAACTTAATTTCACTCCTTCTCCTGAATCCCATGCTACAGATATAGCATCACAGAGAGCAACACCACTAGGAAAAATATATGACAAAAAACATAGAAAACTTGAAAATACAATACTGTGTTTCTAAATACCAAGATGACTGCAGACACAGAAAACACCTATCAACAAAAGGACTGCAGACCTGTGGGGTTTTTCTTCATTTCTTAGCAAATGAGGGACACAAGCTTTTTAAAGGCAACTGAAAGTATGACACTAAAACTTCAAGTCTTCTTTGACAGATGCCAAAAATCTTTCTCCTACATCTGCAAGATCCTCTTGTTTAAGATGAGCAGAGCACAGGAGTTGGCAATAAAGTTTTAAAAGACTGGTGAAAAAAATTTACCCTCTATGTTACTGCAAGGCTTTTGGAACAGTTTGTACCATGGTTAGCAAAACACAGCAAATGAAACACATCTGGATTTTATTCGTGCAACCAAGAAGCTAAAATACAGAAACACATCTATTATTGTAGTCTATATTTAATTTGTATCAAACAACAAATAATAAACCAGTTCAGACTGAATCAAGGAATTGTTGTTCCCCACTGATTTTTGTCCTCATTTTCAGATGTCATATTTTATTTTGTTATGCACATCTATGATAGCATTAAAGCAGACATGCTTTTCTTACAGAAGACAAGCCTGCCCTAAAACCTTTCATTATATACTGGAAAGGACTTTTCTTCACATGCATCTGCATTTCACACAAGGTTCAAACCTTATAAAACAACTAGTCATAAAATGGTAATCAGATACACACCAAATCAAATCTAGGCAAGTTCACAGTATGAAAAGTCATCCAGCATTTTAGTGCTTCAGTCTCCAAATCCTATAGCGAAGTGTCCAGTGAGCTTCCAGCACTAGATGGCCCCCTCACAGAGAGATTTGGGACCAGGAATAAAACTATCCTCTAGATCGTAAAAGTGATTCCAAGAATCTCACTCCATCCAGAGGCACTGTTTACACCTTTCCTTTCTGGAAATGAGCAGATTTGAATTTCTAGAACTCTGTATGCATATGATACATGAAAATTATCTGATACACAACTGGCAACCAAAACTGAAACACTCATCCAGCAAAAAAAGAAAAAAAAAGGCAAACACAGAGTTCTTTTTCATTTGCACCTTCAGAGTATTATTTTCTTAAACTTAGTCTTTAAAACGTGTGAACACAAGGACAGTCTGTGGGGCACTCAAAGTGAGCTATGCTCTAAACATCTCTGTACGAATGAAAAATACCCCAAAAACGAAAAGGACACTAACCTCTATATCCGTTTGAAAGTTAAAGAGGTCTATTCTTTGCCAATTGCTTCCATCCAGAGCTAAAACATTCCATGCCTACAGAAAAAAACCACAGTTTATTTATTACCTCCACTGCCTGCTCCGTTCATTTTCCTCTCAGTAATTCAAATATTACAGACTAGACAATTTCAGGCAGCATTTTTTAAAAAAAATTGTAGATACTAGTAGTCATACAGTACCAAGTAGCTAAAAACATAGAATTTGCAGAAATTAATCTCTAATCTCAAAAAGATACTAAATGTGAAGTACATACACAGAAAGATCTAACTCTCCATTCTTAAAAAGCTTTTGCAAAATTGTTGAATGAGTCACTTTTGCTAGATCTATATGGAAAAAAGTAGCTGCAGATGAGATTCCTTTCAATAAAACCACAGTCCCTCAACCTCACTAGTTACTATTCTGAGAAAACAGAAACCTTTCAGAAAACTGCTGACTTTCCACTATTAGGAGCAGGCCTTTCCTTTACATGTGCTAAGTTACATGTACGTGTTTGAGAGCTTGTCCTTCACTGTCGAAGCAATAGTCGTTCAAAAGAAAGCTAAGTAAAAAAGCCAGACAAACACAAATACATGCAGAAAATCAGAAAAAAAAAGAACACCGCATCCAACTGACAGGTAGTTCGCAGAGAAAGATAAAATTTATTCAATCACTTTGGTTTTCTTATGCAGTTTTGTAGGTTTTAGCTGAAACCTCATATTACCTGACTCACAAGACTTACTGAAGTTGCAGGACAGGGTGATATGGGTATAGGAATGAAATAATTACATACTTAATTGTACATTAAAACAAACAAAAAAATCAATTAAACCCCAAGCCAAACCCAACTGTAAGAGAGGGAAGAAAAATGTGAAATAAAGTTCATTCATGTTGTATAATACTACAACGGTTGCACACTGTTGATGTAGAAACAGAGTATTGCTCATTTTATTTCAAGAAAAAAAATGAAGTCAAGCTAAACGTAAAAGCTTACTTAGCATGCCTTCTCTAATATCTTGTGTGTGTCTTTTCCTCTACTAGTAGTCCATCTACTTAACACCTTTTGTACTTGGCAAGAAAATGATGGATGTACTTCTTAGACACATGGTGCACATTAACCAAACTACATGGAATTTTGAGCAGCAAATACGCCTGAAAAATAGTGTTATACAGCCACATGCTTTATAAAAAGCAAATGCCATCATGCCAAAGTGGGCTTAATCCTTTCTCCAGATACAGAGTATACATGACTGGATATCTTTTCCACAGCCTATAGACAGAAGTCCTATACACAGCAATTAGAGTCCACATCTAAATGCAAAACTGGGACCACTGTTCATTTGCTTTAATAAACTAAGAGACTGAGAAAATGTTTTTGGGTTTTTTTTTTTTACAGGAAGCAGATTGCAATGAATCCCATTATTTGCATGTAATTAAGAGAATAGCATCCCAAGGAACAACAGAAAAACCCCAACAGAAATACATACCTTGGAAACCTGTGCACAGCGACACAAAGTAACTATGTCCAAGAAAGAAAATATTCTAGAAAGAAAGGAAAACAACTACAATTAAAATGTTTAATTATAAATTTGGACTAACATATGAATCCACAGTTCTGTAGTTCTATGGAAAGACACCAGTTACACAAGAAGCAAGTTAAATGCTATATGAGTGTTTTACCAAATTATTTTTGGTAATTGAGACTTACAGAATAACATCATCTCTACCATCTAAAGACAGTCAACACCAACATATGAAAACCCAGCAGGTGCTGCTTCTGAAAATTTTCTGTTCTGTTACCTCTCCCCACTATAACAAACAACTTTTTCTTCTTAATTCAGAAAAACTAGCTTATATTCCTTTAATTGTGCTGCAATTAAAGAAATAACTTACACAAACACAAATGAAGATTTCAGAGGTTGGTGAAGTGTAAGAAATAGATAACCACACACAGATAAATCCAAGTTCAAGAATCTATGTATTAATACAAGGGACAATGACCCAAATTTCTGAAAGGGTTTCACAGTGACTACCAAGTCTAACACAGTATCTTTTTTTAAAATTTACTCTACAAGAAACAACTATAGCTGAAAATTCAGAATTACTATTCTGATCGTGGAACCAATTTCTCAGGGTTATCAGCTCTTAATAGTTTACAGAAAGAAATTTTTCACTGCCAAAATGAATTTTACTAAATACCATTTCCAAACACCAATGAAATTGGTTCAAAGGAAAAAAATCATTAGCTTAAGCATAAAATATAGACCCTATTCAAAAATAATTTCCTATTACAGAGAATGAAAGCTATGAAATATATGAAAGATGTTCCTGTAATTCACTGATAAACTGCTACGTGCTCGCCAAAGAACTTTTTCAGTCATTAAAACAATGAACAGTAATAAGAACAACTTCATATTATAGTGAGATGTTAACATTGAGGAGCAAACAACTGGTAAGAGACGCTGAATTTAATCACGTAACATTCCGGTTACTGTTTTTCAAATTAAAATCTGCAGCTGGAGCTCAAAATGGATGGCTACATCTTAAGCACTGCGATTTTTAGCTGTGGTAAGAGCAAAAAAAATGAAATGAAAGTACTTCTTAAACATAACAACCTTCTGGACATCTATTACGATCACTTCAGATAGCAGTCTTCCAATATTCAATTTGACACCTGGAAATTCTTTCTTTCTCTTTTTTACCATGCAGTAATACATTTTCTCAAAAAAACTAATAGCCAAGCAAACAGAAGTACAGATGTTTTCAGAAGCTATGAAATAGTTTATAAAATCCTGTCAATAACATTTATTTTGATAGCATCTATTTTGACATTTGAACACTGTTTTAGAGGCCTGTCCACTTCAGGAAACTTAGCAGCATTTAATGCACAAAGCACACACTTAATGTGCTCAGAAAATCGCTGGACTGTTCAGATAAACACTGAAAAGTGTTCTCTCTCTTTTAAGAGCAGCATAAACATCAGTGACCCACCAGGAACCCTCTTCTGAAATCACCTTTCTCCCTGCCATGAGGGAAATGTCAACAGATGAGGGTGTGGAGATTACATGAGAGAGAGCTGCAAAAGCTTCTTGGCTTGCAGAAGCTTCCTCATAGAACCACTGTGCGAGTGGAACCTGAGAGTTATCTCAGATTTACAGAAGCACAAAGACAGACTTCCACGTTATTTGTAACAAAGAAAGAACTTGTGACACAATACTCTCGCCTAACTAAGAACATGACATGCTTTAGAAGTGAGGTATCCAGTTCTACAGAAATAAGAAACAACAGAAGAAACTGTAAGATGTTGAAGAAAGGGTATTTTATACACCCCCACCACTCTGAGTTGTCTGGCAGTCTGTCTTCATGTTTCATTGTTTATTGCTGTTAAGAGATTAATGCTGATGCATGATTTCTGTGAAAAAAAAAGTAAATTAAAACCAAATGGAAAGCAGATGTATTTATTTTTGCTTCATTCTGTATGAAGTGACTTTTCAAAAAGTCAAAGACTGAAAGTGGTTATTCTATGTTAAGAGAAGAAATATTTTAGTAAGTGTAAACATTTGTGATGCTTTTGAGGTTTTTTTTTTGTTCTAGAGAATAAACTTTCCTGCAAGGCAGCCCAAGCTGTCCCCATCAGAACAGGCAACAACACTAAGATGCATTATCAGCAAGCAAAAGCTCAGTCATTACCTTTCACTTAATCAGTACAACAGGTGAGAGATGCCAGTAAATAATTTTATAATTCCAAAGAGGCATCTTGCACACATGCTTGAAAACACTTTTCTGTTTATTTACCCCCTATAGTACAGTCTTGCACATGCACCACTAACATACACTTGCTTGTCTCCTTGCACTCCCACAAAATTACTAACAAATCCTTATCAGTAAAGAAAACTAGCCAACAAGGCACAAGACTCTAAGGTTTAAATACATTTAAAGTCTTTGAAAGACTTCAGAGTGTTTAAAGACTTTAAATGCAACCAACAAACTGAGATGGAAACACTGACATTGTCTGGCACTTGGGTCAAGGACTATCAGCAGGCACTTGCAGTTTTAAAAAGTGGAAAAAACTACAAAGCAGGGCAGCTGCTGGTTGTACAGCACTTCTGTCCTCTATGACCACAGTTACATAGGTGGAAGCTAATGCAGCTAGTAGCAGGATTCATTTCTACTTCAGTCTTTGGCATGTATTAATACAAGGAAATGGAAATTAAGTTAATAAATCGACAGTAACGTTTTGGATCATCTATTCTGGTTTCTAGTATCCCAGGCTATTCAATTCTCCATAGTTAGCCTGCATTGAGCTCAAGAAGGAAAATGCACTTACCAACACTTGGAGCCCTTCAAGCCTTTTCATCCCTAGGCACACACCACTCTGGACATGTGCCTCATGAGTTTGGCCTTGGAGACCTTTCAATGTTAACAGCACACCTGAGTGTCATGCCAAAGGCACAAACAGTTGTACAAGCTCAGAGTTCCTCAACTCCTCGTGGCAAACTTGCGTTTGGCTATAGCTTAACTTGCAGAAAAGGATCTATTCTTTATTTGAAAGCCTTCAAGACATGGAAAATCATCACCTTCTCTGGTAGTTTGTTCCACTGGTTAATCACTCTGTCAAAATGTTTCCCTTATTTCCAAGGTGAATGTCTGACTTCCAGCTCTATGCTGTTTTCTACTTTTCTTCACCAAATTAAAGAGTGCTTTAGCAGTTCATACTTTCTCCTTACCGAGTTTAAAAGTCACTTATCATGTCATCTTTAATTCCTATTTTAACAGTCGCTTTACTTTAGTTCTTTAAATCTCCTTTTCTCTGCCCATTATTTTTTCAGCATGCTTCTTCAAATGTAGACATCAGAAGCACGTGCAGCATCAAAAAATTTATTAGTATCAACAAATCTGTACACAGACATGAAGTATGATTTCCCTAACCCCATTTTCAATGCCATTTCAGACCATTATAACAGCCTTTTAGACACAGCATCAGACAAAAATCTTACAGTATCCCACCCATTTCACCATCACACCCTGCTCTGGGAGTACACAGCCCAGCCCACAGCTCTTTCTGTAGCATTCTTTACTCCTGCCTATCTATCCATGTAAAATTAATCTGTAAAATTAATCTTGTTTGAACACACACTATTTATCACGCTATTCATGAAATTCCTTAGGAGTGCCATGTCTTTCTAAGGATTAACCACTACAGTTCTTTTGTGTCATCTGTAACTTAATCCTCCTTAACGTGCACTGATAAACTGCACACACACACACTGTTCACTTTTAAAAGTAAAATATCACACATTAGAAGTCAAATGTGTAAGTAGAAACATGTAATTTTGGTTGGCAAAGCCAATCAAATTTTTAATTTCAAAGAATGATATTGTCCAATGACTTATTTCCCAGAAAACCAAAACTGTCATATTCCTCTCTCTCAATTTTTAATCAAACAAATCTATGGTGAATTTTTCCACTGCATACTGAATAGGAGGCTAAGATTTCTGGTCATCTCTCTCTTGCCTGCTTAAAAGTGCTGCAGTTAGGATTCATATTCTTCTAGTCTGGAATTATCTTGATACCCAAGACTCACCAAAACTCAGCATAAGAGGGCCACAGACCTTCTAGGTCACCTTTTTGGGGCACTTTCACTGCAATTTATATGGTTCCGCCAACAAGAAGTGGGGATCCGCAATCTCCATCATCTTCCCATGTATTTCCAAATGTGCTTCATTATTCCCTTTTGCTTAAGCAGATTGTCCAATGTCTTTCCAAACGCAAGGACAGCTGACTCCTAACATTCTTTCCTTCCCTAAGGAGCCACACAAAGAAACAGCTATTTCTCAAAACCCCACCACTGTACAGTGTACCTCCTACAGAGAGAGAAATCAAATTGTGCAAGAGTCAAACTGCTTCTCTCTTGCTTTTGTAAGGCCATTCCAAAGTTGATCACATGAAGAATAAGCTTTTGAAGTAATGGCCCGGCAATTACTAATTTTAAGTATTTTGATACAACGCTATAAGGATTGATAAAAAGTGGATAACAAGATGCATGCAGTGAGTACCGCACACAGATACTTGACTTCTTAGATATTTTGGCCCCACCCCCAAAATTTGGTATGACAGAAACACCTGGTTATTTCTAAAAACTTTAAACACAAACCTAAGACGCAGTTTCGTGTATAACTGACTAGTGAGTGGAATTCCACTTCAGAACTTCTGGTTTTCATTTTCAAATTTTATCAAAATGAAAACCAAATAAGGATGAGAAATGCCTCACTGAAGACAGCACATCAACTAGATAACCTGCTTAGAAGATCCTTTCAACTTTACCACACTATCCAGTTGTTGCAAAACACGCGCACAACAAATCTGTTATGTCTTCCCCATTTTAGACTATGGATTTCTCACTGATTTCTACAATTCCTTGCACAGCAAATCTGTTCGCAATAAAGTCCTTCATATGCAACATGGAAGAGTAAAGCCTACATACATACACAGAGAGACAAAGTGCAGCTTTCACAGCTTTGATTTTCCTTTTTTAGCAGTTTTTTCTCAGAATTTTCTCCACACATGCCCAAGTAACAGGGGAAATGGGCATCAGACACTCTCAGTTCACTACTAATCATGTTTGAACACACACAGTGGCAAAGTCTGATAACCACCACGGAAATTGTCTTGTATTTCTCCTAAAATGTCATACTCAGTAAATACAAACAATATTTACAATTCTTTATAGGTGGAAGGTTTCTCTTCACCCTTTGTCCTCTGTTTTACTAAACATCCTACTGAGGAATGAGGCATCTCATGGTTAAGTGTAGTCCACCAGGTACGTACAAACACTAGAATAAATATATGCAGGCTAAAAAAAACCAGATAAGATAAATAATTCATAGCCATAACCCAGAAACACAGAATCTTTAATGAATATTAAATTCAATAAATAAATGTATACCTATGTGATTAAATTAACAATACTAATGCTGGTGTACTTCTGAACTTCACCAACTTTGCAGCTAAATCCTGTAATACCTTATTCAATAAAACCACAAAATAACACTTGTCCTGAAAAGATAAATAGTGAGGCATATTTAAATCTTAAGGAATTTAACTATTTTCTATCAAAAAAAATTATCTTTTAGCTCATTTCTGTCAGGCCTGTTTCAGTAGCAAAAGGCTGAGGAACACCAATTGCGACACAAAGCACACATCCATTGACTCATCTAATGCTTGACCTTCCAGGTCAATCATTAAAACAAATCCCTCTTCACTGCAGATGAGCTATTTTGTAACGTGAAGCACTTAAACTAGAAACTCTGTTACATGCTCCAAAACTTTCCAGTAATTTAACCCTGCAGTTTCCACTTGTAAACAACTCAGGTCTTTCTTGGCTGATCACCCTAGCGAGTCTTTCAGTAACAAACATGGAAAAAACCGCTTCTTTACAAGCCAAACCTCCTTTTCTTTCACCAAGGTACTTATTACCACAGAACATTGACATAAGTATTGGCAGTCTCAAAATACTAGGCTGACTACAGGATGCCTCATATCTATTTTCAATTGAAACAGAAATCAGCTTTTTCTACAAATAATCACCTTTTCTGGATTCATTTTATTGAGAACAGCATCTAACTTTTTATGGGCTACATGTCACTAGCAAGACAAGTGGATTATATTACTCATTCTTTAAAAATAAGTTTTACTTATCTGTAAAGTATAACCATGTATAACACAACAGCAACCTTTTCAGGTACTCACAATATCTGAAACAAAATGCCCAATGATAAATTCAAGCAGGGCCAGTTCTGTTTAATTTTCCAGCCTCAGCTAGTCTATAATTTTTTAGTGTAGATTTTACTTTTATGAAGTGATTTTATGAAGTACAAATCTGGCAATTGTAACACATCTTACTAAATAAAAGCAGTTAGCCTAATGATTAGTTTGCAGCGTTTTAATTTGCAGCCCACAGTCCTAATCCAACCCACTGGCCATTCCAACTTATCCTACAGTCTATTTTTCCCCATGAGTGAAGGGATTATACTGTGGGCACCAAACAGCCAAAAATCCACTATACCCACCCTGCACACTAGTGGCTAGGTAGAGATGTGGATAAATAACATGATGCACTGGTGACATGCAGCCTAGGGATGCTCCATGAACCAAGATCATTACTGCCACAGATGTTACGTGCTTTGGTTAGTTGCTGGAGTAGGATTCAGTAGACTTGATCCAACCTGTAGCACTGCTACTGGTCTGGAGGATGCTCTTGAACAAAAGACATCTCTTTGTGATGTCTGTGTCTGCATCATGAACACACAGATAATGCTCACCTCTCCTATAAATACTTCATGAATTACAGATCAGAAAAGTCTTTTTATGTATGGTTTTCTATTTAAACTGTCTAGCACCAATATTTAAGAATTTTTTTTCTTTTTAGAAAGTAAGAGTGTTTTTTGACTGCCTTTTGTTCTTTGATGGCACTTTTCACACGGAAATGAAGAAGAACATTTCCCCCTCTGCCTCCCATAGCTCCATATAAAAAGTAGTCTTCATTATATCACTAATACTTCTGAACATTTAGTTCTGATAATGAACAAATTAAGAGACTGAGTTTAAATAAACTCTAGTTTCAAGGTAAATAAAGCTCTAAATTGAATTAAGTCTTCATTAAATATGAGATTCCAAAAAGAGGTTTAGTAGCAAATAAAATAAAAACAAAATGAAACAAAAAAAAAGGTAAAGTACAATTCCAAGGGTTGTGTACGTCATTGCCATATCCCCTTTAGCTGTTACTCCTGCTTCAAATGCTTATTTACTTTTGTTTGTTCCAGTATGACTAATCCTTTGTCACAAGCATGTTCTTACTGAGAGATAATACCTGTAACTTGAATCAAGTAAAGCTGAAGCACTCCATCTAAAAGAAAGGCCCAACTGCTCAAGCAGAAACATTAAAGAAAATATTTTCTTTTCAAAATTCAAAAATCTTACTTAGCACCTTGGCACAATAAAACCCCTCTTCCATGTCCAAATCTCCTCTTCCTCATTAACACAGTATACAAGAGCACTAGTGTGCAATTTTCTGCATCTGTTCTCCAAGCCTCTCACTCACATTTTTAAAGGAATTCCATCTGAAATATGGCTGCCCAAAACATTCCACTTTGAGCTTACACTGGCACTTGTTTGTGAACAAAATCAAACCACTTAAACCTACTAAATAGAGGATGGCAGCTACCTACTCCAATTTCAAAAGGCCAGACTGAATTGTTCATATAATCATTTGCAAATGTTTAGCATCTCATACAAAGACAGAAAATGCGTACAAAGTGCCGACTGGTGAGGCAAAGAACTGAAAAACATAAACTTGCATCTGGAACTGATCTTGGTAAGAATTTCATAAGCAGACAAACAATGCATGTAGCAGTACAAAAGAAAAGGTCAACGTGAGACCTTCTCCACATTCTGAAGCGATATGCTGACCACCAAGCACTGATTGAGTCTTTAGTTTCCTCAGGCAGACCCCAAGTTCTGTCCTGAAAATGAGATAAGTCACTGGAAAGTTTTAAAACCCTATCCCTCTCCAGAATAAAAGGAAATTTTTCTAACAAAAGCCGATTCATCAGAAGGTGGCTACTTGTTGCATTGTCCGTGTATATCTGAAGTTAGATACACTACCTTGAAGTCTGAAGATACAGAGAAACTAAATGACTATACATTGTCACATTACATAAATAAATTGATAAAGTGGTGATATTTTTTAAATTGCTGCCAAAGAACATAAGCTTTCTGAAAGAACTCAGTATACCTTATATACTCCTAAAATAATTATAATTCTGTTGTATCTCTGGCTGAAGATCAAAATATTTAACTAATTTCCAAAGGCTTTATGTTGTCCATGACCTGCGCCTGTGGCTCATTCGGATCACTTACTCAACTGACTTTCTGATCACTTTTTTGAAGGTAAGGACCACTGGAAATTAATATATGACTCCACAGATGTGAGTCAGGATTTGGTATTTTGCTGTCATCAGATGCATTGTTTCTGCTTGCTTGTTGTCAGTGTTAGTCTCCACATTTCTAGAAAGCAAACATTTAAAGGATACTCACACTATATTGAATAGCATGAATTAGTGCTGCTTTGCACTAATTCTTTGGACAGATGTATTTCAGGTACCCTAAATTAAAAGAGTTAATGAAAATTACTTGTATGAGGCACTATTAGAATTTGCTTCACAAAAGCCATAGATTTGCAAAAATATACAGAAGTCTTACTTTCATAAGAAACTCCTATGCAGTCACTTCAGTTCATAATCTGTATGAACAGTTTATATACTTGTATCAATTTGGCTGTTTCTAACTCTAAATAGTTAAACTGTAATTGTTTGACAGACTACTATTGAGGACTTTGAAGACTTGCAAAACACTCTAAAATCAAAATAAAAGATTGCATGTGCGTTATAAAACTGGAATGTTTCCCTGAGACTGTCAAACACTAAACAGCAGTCTCAGCTATTCAGGGTGAAATATTTCCCTATTTAATTATACAAATCCTTGTAGTGGGGAAAATGAATCATGTCTGAGATGACAGATTGTTTTTCCTTTCCCCTTCAAAACACATATATTGTTTTTTTGCTTACAAAATTCATACCAACCAAGAACTGCTCCAGACAAAAGTTTTATATTTTTCAGTTCTTTGACTCACTAGTCAGTACTCTGTATGCTAAGATACAGCAGCCAAATTTTACAACAATTATGGGCCATTCAAGTACCTCCAGGACCTAGCTGAGAAATATCCATGGCATTATGACAATTTCTTACTGTAGCCTTTGCTGTATTTCTGTTCTATTTCCCCCACATTCAAGCACACAGACGGTACAGCATCACTTCAAATATATCAAACACTATGTTTGACTTCACCAGTTCTAAGCTTACAGTAACTTTTTCTCTACAATGAATACATTAAAGCCGAGCAAAAAGCAGTGTGCAGTAATAAAAACAAAGAATAGAAACATGAAAACTTATACTTCATTATTCAACTCACAAGCTGCATAGTCCTGCCTGCAAGAAGAGCTGCTGCTGGAACACTACTTCTGGGCTCCTCTTCTAATTACAGCCCCAAAACTTTGCTTATCATCTTCTAAATCTAACTGACCACTCAAATTTTGAGACCGATGGCTAAGATCTACTCCTAAGTACATGCACTAAAAAAGTATGGTTTATAGCAGAACTCACAATAGTTTCTGTATTTGTGGTACAATTTATGAAGTTGGTACTTTGTAGCCAGAAAGGAACTGAAAATGGTTTAAGTGGCTGAAAAGAACAAACATCTCTGTTCCCTAAGCTTACCATTTTTGTGAAAAAAACTTAAAGTACAGAACATTAGCAGTTAAAATACAAATGAACAAATGTTATCTATCTTTCTACATGCCAAAAGTACTGGCTGTATGGCCCTTTTCAAAAGTGCATTATCACTTTTTCTCAAGCACCAAAAAAAAAAAAAAGCTGTTGTCAGAACATTCTAACATTAATTACATACACTTCTTTTTTTTGGTTTCGAATTATTTTCAAATTCACACTGTAACTGTAAAAATCCCTTCTTCCAGGGTTTTTCCCCAGCAATTTATATGAATCAAAACCAAAGATGAGCCATTTAAAGACTGTGACATCTTACTAGAAAAGTTACCATTAAAATTGTATTAGCCTGGCTTGATTTCTGATTCTTCCAATGACAGATATGGGTTTATGAATTTCAGACACCAATGCAATTCTACAATGAATGCTCTGTATATTCAATTGATGCTTTCACATAAACACACAGGCTAAGAAAAAAAAATAAAGTTACAATCATCCAAAAACTGTTTAAATGACCTGATTTATAACACCACCACACAATTCTTACTTAAACAGCATACAATTGAGCATTTATTCTTGCAATATGTAATAGCAGAGGGGAAAGAGCATTCCTTGCCAACTGGCAAACTAATAGCACTGCAACAGCTAACAGGGGTGATAATTTTTCCTTTAGCCTGAATACTACAAAGAAAGTTTTTAGAAGCAGACTATTTCTTTCACAGAAAGAAATATATACTTCAATATTACCAATAAAAATAAATGCCCATAAACCAGAAAAAGTTACAAATTAAATACCTCCATCTCTCCACTCAAGCTATACTACCAACCTCAAAGTATAACTGGCCCCTCCAAACAAGAGTCTTCTTCAAAACCACCACTGTCCATATTAATTAGATATCCTCTTCCTCCTCTGCACAGTTACCTGGGTCTACTTGAGCAAGAACAAATAATCTCTGGTTTCTTATCCTTTCAAATGAGTTTCATGCCTGAGAAGCTGAGGGTCTCAATCATTTACTTACAACCATAGTAGATATTCCACAGAAAATGTGCAACAGACATGACACTGGCTTGGAAACCTTCCAATATAATTCTGGTTGTTACCTCAGTAATAGTAATAATAATTGCAATCATAATATTAATAATGATGATGAACTGCAGTAAAAGACCAAGGGCTTACTTTGTTCAACTTATGCAAGTATATGCAACACTATTCTATGAATAAATTTCAAAGTGGTTTTATTTTGTAAGTCTACCATCAGGAAAAAGTTTTTCAGTTTGAGAGGAAAAAATTGGATTGACTGCTTGTTATAGCCAGATTACATAAATTTAAATATTTGATACATGTGAGAACAAGACCAATTCTGGCAACAGAAGAAACTGTGTTTACATTTAATTTCCAGATATTTGTAACAAGCCACTAATCACTTTTTTTCCACAAGTCCAATAGGGATTTTTTTAAAGAGGGCTGCAGTGCTTTCTAACAGTTTTCATACACCTCTGATACAAGCAAATAGCAAACTAAGCGCATTTGACGACACCTTCAGTGGTATTTACTATTCAGTTCCAGCTCTGTGAGCAAAATGTTTCCACTGCAAACGGTTTACTCTCCTTTTAATTAAAAGGTAGACTGCATAGCTAATAAAGGAAAAATAATTAGAATATTAATTACACTCAGTGCAGCAATATTTAAGCTCTCCTGTCACAACCATAGGGCAAGACAATTTTAAAACATGTTGCAGTGTTAGCACATACTCTTTCAGGAGCTGAAAGGCATTCAGACTCAGTCTTACAAAAGCCTTTACATGCAGGCTCATAAAACAAATTCCTCACTGATAAGCCTTTAGAGAGGCAGGTCTGTACCCTGAAACATCCTTAGGTATCTACACTCTGCAGGGATGAGAACCCAAATGCATGTCCCTCTCTCTAACATACTCAGCCACTGGCCTTGTGAATTTGTCCCTGCAGCAGTACAATTTCAAATGGAGGTTTACAGAGCACCTCTCCCACCCATTCCCTTCCACTCCATTGTAAAATCCTGGTGATCAGCACAATCTTGTGAGTATAATGAAATACGCACTTTATTTCCCTCTGGCAGAGCAGACCCAGTCCCAGCATTCAGCCTGAGATCATCATGTTCTTTACTGAGAAAGCTGACGGTCCCAGTTCAGTTTCTCAGATCATCAACTCTTCTAGCTACATCTGCAACACTACTTTGCTAAATCACTGTGCAATTGCAAAAGGGACATACGTGCACAAAAAATAGATGGTTGGCTGAATCAGCTCCGTGTATGCTTGGCCTGGGATATTTTATGTTGCTGTTCCAGCCCCATGAAGCCTTTCAGCCGTGCAAAAGGCTTCTTTAGACACTGCCATAACAGTGTAGTGGCAGGGGTTAGCTGCACCATTTCCTCAGTTGGTCAAATCCAAGATAAGCCTACACATCCTTCAAGTTGCTTTCTAAGAAGCTATCTTGAATATAAGAACAAACAGCTAAGCCACTGGTAGAGTATAATTAGACTTGTTTGTTTGTGGGTTTTTTCCTGGTGAATTCTTTAAAATCAGAAAATCACAGAATGAGTAAGGTTGAAAGGGACCACAGTGGATCATCCGGTCTAACCTCCCCGCACAAGCAGGGTCATCTTGGAGCACATGGCACAGGACTGCATCCAGATGGTTCTTGAGTATCTTCAGTGAGGGAGACTCCACAGACTCTCCGGGCAATCTGTTCCAGTGCTTGGTCACCCTCACAGCAAAGAAGTGGAACTTCCTGTGTTCCAGTTTATGCCCGTTGCCTCTTGTCCTATTGCTGGGCACCACTGAGAAGTGCCTGGCTCCATCCTCTCGGCACCCTCCTTTCAGGTACAGATAAACATTGGTGAGGGCTCCTCTCAGTCATCTCCTCTTGAAGCTGAACAGGCCCAACTCCCTCAGCCTCTCTCGTAAGAAAGATGCTCCAAAAGAAGATGTCCTTACTGTCTCAGTGCATGATACTTTTCACTGCCTAAACCATATCAACAAAGTCTGTTCAATTACATAAATCAGATATTTAGCATCCTTAACAGTGAAAAGAACACACATTTCCACAAATACTGGGAGAGTCCTAATGCTAATGACGTGCTTGCAGATTACGATTTTTAGCCAAGCAGGCAACATCCTACACTGACCTTTCTCTTGTGGTTCACGTGTGGCACTAAGTGCAACAAAGCAAAGGTATGAGAATTTCTGTTCAGGGCATCATTCAGTGATGTGTCTCTTTTAATCACATTTTCTAAGCAGTCCTAAGAGTCTAGTTTGCAGTCTGCCACCATAGGTAATGTTCCTCAACAAAAATGAAAAGCCTTTTAAAATTCAATTCTTTCCAGCAGTCTGCTTTTTTAATACTGTTGAGAGAGCATTGTGATAGTCACAACGTTTTTAGGAGCATTTTCTTTGGGCACAAGATGCAAAATACCATTGAGACATTCTTCGACTTCAAATCAGACTGGAAGCAGTGACATACACGCAAGCTGACCCAAACATCTCTTCAGTACACCAAGAAAAAAATCATCAGCTCAATTTTAATAACACCACCACTAAAAACTATAATTGTACCTTCACAAGCAAACTTTTTTTTTCTTTTTTTTGTTCACCTTAAGGAGTAGTCAGTAACAAAACCTCTGTGTAGGTACAGAAGATGTTGCTGACTTGGTTCAGTTCCAGCTCTGAAATGGCCACACCCAACCAAGCAACAGCTCCACATTTGGCAGCTGGTTTATACTCAGCTTGAAATCAACTTCCAACCATATGAGAGCGTGAAGACATCCATCAGTCATGGGCTGAACTTACGGATCTTGGTGTTCTAGGTAACTTTTGCAAAGATGCTCTACTCACACACCAGCAAGCTGATAAAATTTATGAGTAACCCAATGACTACAATAAGAAAGATCCCTCTGTTGGTTCTACCTTATATAACACAGACCGTCAGTAAAGGCAATAGATAGAGCTTTTCACTGCAGTGACTTTTCTGGAAGCACTAACATTGAATTTGTATTTTATTTCTTATAATAAAGTTCATGGCACAAAGAGTGTGAACTACACTAGAGAATTAGGCCTTTCAGACAGATATAAAAGATTGTGCAGTGCAGAAGACTACTTGGTATACCAAAGTTTTTTTGACATTTTATTTCACTTCTTTTTCTGACATGCAAGTCAAAAATCACATTTAAATGGCGTCTTCCATAGTATAAGATAATTTGAACACATTAAAACAAATCAAGGCAACAAGCTCAAGAACTATTACGTTATTTATTTTAAGAGAATTTAAGAAAGAATGAATAGCACTTGATAGCCTGTAAGACATGTAAGCAACATACAATCCTTAGGTTTTTACTCTTTAAAATGTTATGTAGAATTACCTTAACAGAAGTTCTTTGGGTAGTTTTTTGTTAATAAGGGCTTCATCATTATTTGAGAAAACCTAGAAACAGAAAGAAAAAACACTATTTTAAAAACCAAAAAGAAAAACATCTTTTAAAGAGGCTATTCACCTTCTACTTAGGTGCTAAATTCTCTTAAATTACTGTTAATACCAGGTTTTCAACATGTTAGTTGTCAATACTATAAAATTATTTCAATGTACAAAATAAAGCCACACCCCAACATACACCTGCTCTTCCCTAGTGCTAAGATTTAAACACACAAAAATCGTGGAGCAACTTAATAATCATGAAACAAGCACACTTACACTCCACAAAGAGGTACTTTAAGCAGTAGTGAAACTTCAAGCAATAGCAAGACACACACAAACACACACTGGCTCCACAGTCCTAAAACTGTCCCATTACAGAAAAAAACCCCGAACATTTCCAGTTGTTCAGGTCCCTCCTTTCACTGTCTACAGTGGAAATAATTTGGGCCAGGTATGTGAATACAGATAAAATATAACTATCTACACATTTAAAGAATTTAGTGCCACAGATAAGGCAGCAGCTGCTATATAAACAAAGTAAGCATGTCAAGAAATGCTACAAGAAAAACTGAAAATACCTCTCAACCAAACTTCACATTATTCATACATATCCTAAGGGGAAAAAAAAAGAGACTAAAAGAAAATGCCCAAGGAAAAAAGCAGGCAATACTAAGGTTATACAGCTAAGTCAACAGCTAAATAGAAAGACTAAAACAAAGATGTTGACCAGATTTACAACTTAATCTAAATATTTAGCTTTGAGAAATTTTACCAGAGGAACACAGCAATAAACAAAACAGAAGGTGAATTAGAATTTAAGGAACTATGGCAAAGACTGGAAGATGTCAAAGTCAAAAGCAATCATTTCCTGTGTAAAGAGAAGAGCTTCATGGAGTCCATTTGCTGTCCATAATATCAGAAACAAAAACTAGGAAGAAGGATCCAAAATAGATGAGTTTTCTGAAGGCTAAAAAGCAAATATGAAAATCACACAAAACATGAAAACAACTGGAAGAAATATTCTCCCTTTATTAAGCATATGCTGTTACTGACATCAGGGTATCACCCTTTGTTCACCCTACCATCCACACACATCGAATACTTGGAAACTATTTGCTTTGCTTCTTGGTTAAAAAGAAAATGAAAAACAATAAAAGGAAGGTGGTTCTGAATAAAGGTCCATAAAAGCAAAGAATGAAAAAAAAAGTCAAATATAAGCTTGGCTCTGTCTTCACAAAAGAAAGGAGACAGCAAAAATCACACATCCAGGAATTTTGAAAATACAAAATACTGTAAGATTTGAAAACTTGAGCCTCCTGGTTGCTGCCAAAAACATTTTTTCTCTTCCAGTATATCCTAGACTGATTTCAAGTTTAACTGCATACTACTGTTTCAATTTTGACACAGATTTCTTCACCCACTACATCTGTGCATGGCTATCCCCACATCTAAGGACAATAAAGCTGTCAACTTTCAACAGGACTGACAAGTTTAATCAAGCTTCCTTTTCTGGCAACTGGAGCAGCACATTTATTCACAGACTAGGGACTACAGATACTCAAAGCATAAAACAACTATGAACATATATTTCCATAGGACAATTCTAGCTCCCTCAGAAGAGAGATAGCGGCTTTAAGCAGTTCCACATGACTGACCACAGGTTCAGCTTTGCTCTGGCTGTTTTATATCCAATACCCATTGCTGCTGATATTTTCAGCTTTTAGGCTGAAATGCACCATGTACGTCAACATTTTTAGAACTGGTTGACTGCTTCTGACTTTGACAACTCATAGGCTTAGGAATTATCCACATGTGTGCCATTTTTATATTATATGCTGATCAAAGTTTGCAGCTTGTAGCCTGAAAACAATGCAAGCAGAGAGAAAAGACAGAAGGTGCAAAAAAGACAATACATCCACTGTTTGAACAGCTCCTGATAATTTAAAACTTCCGTTAATGAAGAAAAGTTCCTGATGATTTGAAACTTCCATTAATGAAGCAAAAACCCTAGTACATTCATGTACTGTTCTTTGTATTTTTTACTTAACTTTTATTACGTAATCTCTAGTTTTCTGTTTCTATTTATAATAAAAAAAAAAAATCCACCAAAAACATTCAGTCAAGGAAGTGTTCAATCACCGTAAAAAATATTCTAGTATTCTTCTCAAATATGATTTTTTTTCTTCCCTTACAGATCATGCTGACAATCACATGCCCTCAGAATACCTGTACACAATAATCCAAAATAAAAATTAAGAACACCCTGAATGTAGAAAGAATATTTCTGCTCTCTTTGCTTTTGTATTTGGTAGCAAGTTTGACTGCGTTAATGACAAGGTATCTCAAACTCTACAAAAGTATGGTTTTAACTGCATAAAATCCCCAAATACAACAGACAAATCTGTGCACATGGGAAAAGGATGAGATTGAACATTTGTAATAAATGTTACTCTAAAACCAGTTTTAAATTTCCTGTAAACACAAGAAGAGACACAGAAGATCTCTCCATTCTTAAAAGAATTATTTCTTCTTTAAGAAGAAATAACACAAGACAAAATCCACAAGAGAAAACTGTAATTGCTTATTACATGAATCTTGAGCCATTTCTTACATTCCTTAACTGACCTCTCTTGGTAATATCTTCATAGTACTTAATGAGCTAGAAAGGGACTATTTTCTTTAAAAATTACCTGATACTTTCTCACTTTAAATTTCTTTAGCAACTAGACTTTAAAAAAAATCTCTTTATTATATAAATATAGCATCCATTGTGTAGATCTGCGAAACCCAAAAAGGATAATCTCTCCATTTTAATTCCCTTTCCATACCATGAAACATACTAATTGCCACTAGTCCAAGAACCCAAATTCTTGGTACACCACAGTTAGCCTGCCACCATTGAAAGCAGCACATTAATCTCTTCTGTTCTAACAGCTAGTGATAAAGGTCTCCTGTTTTCATCAGAATTAATGAGATGAAGAAATCTTTTCTGATAGAGTTATTTCAAGATCAAAATAAGGTTATACTACTAATTTTGGTGATAGTCCTTATATTTTTTTAACAATGCAATTTCAGTTATCATTCAGTCCTCTATTGAAGAGGACTATTTTCTTAACAGATGAAACAGTTTTGCTAGCAGCTCATCCATTATGGCTCAGTTCCACAGAGATATTTATGTATCTAATTTCCACTGAAATCAGAGTAGATAAGGACTTTCAACCTGTCAGCTTTTCAAATCAAAAGTTATTAAAAACCCAGACTCTCAGAAATAGCCTTGCTTAGTAGCATGCTAAAGGAATTATGGGCAAAAGTAAGTTTGGGGAAGATGAAGTGTGAAAGACTCTAAAGATCACCAGCTAACGGCATTTATACTGAAAACAGCTGAAGTATTTATCAGCTCAGGGAAAAAAACAACATTGGGTCATTTTCACCAAAGGAGACAGGAGGCTGGAATTAAATCCATATATTTCCTTCCCTTCTATGGCTGACAGAGCACACATCCTACTTAAATTGTAAATACAGCCATATGTATAAAGCATCAAGTCTTTCAGGTTTTCACTGGCAAGAACAGTTTTTAAGTATTATTCATGCAGTAATAGACATGGTAAAACCAAATTTTTAAAAAAATTTTTATTCACTACCTTGATGTGCAGATTTTTGTTGCCAAACACAAAACTCAGCAGCTTGCTGCATATCTCTCCTCCTCAGTTGAGACACCTAATTGTTGCCTGTGCAATTTTCCTTTTACCATGCTACTGAAAGTTCCTGGTGCTATAGTGGTAGGAAAGCCACCAAATTGGCTTTGCTACCCAGGGCAGCTCACAAGCACACTGAAGTAATGAATAGTATCCTAAAAAGCCCTCTGTTTAAATACACCACAAAAATGGAGGAGGAAGAAGAGGTAAAATAACCTTCCTTTACCATAAATTTCAGATTATCCCATGTTACACTCTAGTATAAATGTATAGAGTTCTCTAATGCTCAGACAATTGCTGCTAGCTAGGGCTTCCTCCAGAAATGTACAGTCAATGCATCAGACAGGCAGACAGGCAGGAATCATTTAACACCATGCAAGTGGCAAAATGTAGCCGTATCCAGGCAACAAAAGGAGTGTTAGACAGGATATACATTGCCAACAGAACTGAAATAAGTGATATCAAAGACACAACAGCTGATGGCACAGGACTGCTGCTAAATTAGAACCCATGGTAAAGCTTTCTGTATAATCAATAAAAATTATGACACACCAAAGTGAACCTTGAAATGCAATCCCATCTTGAACCAAGCTTGTCTACAGCAGAGACAGATTGGCAAAATCTTTTATTTCAACACACAGACATTGTCTGCCCTCCAGGCTCTCATTCCTGTGCTCCAGCTGTTCACCCCGGTCTGGCTCAGGCTTTGCCTCTGTGCATTTTAAAATCCAGCCTTCCTGGTCTGCTGTGGCTGCTAACCTTTTCTTCCCTTTGGACACACACTATTAGAGCCCAGGACATGGTCTTCAGCAGCCTTATAGCTTCCTGTTTGCTGCCAGATATCCCTTGGATCTTTTGCACAGTCTTTCCTTGGGGTATTTTCTCTTCTAATGCTGTGATGCCAAACTGACTGAACAAAATCAACATCTCATATCGAATACTTCTGTTCTTACAGTGCTAGTCATCTTAAAGAGTTAAGGCTCACCTTCAGAGAAGAACAAATGTACCTGAGCACATCTCCGTTTTTCCTTAATGCCTTCCAATGACCTAAGGCTGCCTATAAAGGCCATTATGCTTTTAAAATTTCCCCAGAATAAGTGCTGCCCAACATAATAAAACCTTCCAGGCAGAAGCAGCTGGCCACACTGCCCACTTTGCTGCTTGATTCTCTTCCAGAAGAGCCATCATTCTTGTTTTGCCAGCACTGGTATTCATACCACATCATTCACATTTTACTGGAGGGCATCAGCCTGGCTCTGCAAGGCCCTGTTCTTATTGGGTGACAGATCAAGGTCATTTGTGAACTTCAGAGCTGATGTCCGCAGCTGCACAACTCTACCTCGAGGCCCCTGGCTGTTCCAACTAAAGTGCCTCCCAGTGCAGAGCAGGAGGTGCTTGGAGACTGCCTTTCCTACTGCCTCGAGCACACCAGCCCATCCTCAGTCACTCAAACAGCTCACATCACCCTTGCCTGTGTGTTTTTCAGAAGGGCAGTGGCCTACTGCCAACAACATATTTGGAAATCACCAAGCAAGCCTTTTAAAGAGTACGGCTTCATTCCTGCAAGCAGCCAGGGCATTAAGGTCGAACAGGTTAACCTGACCTGTTAGCTGAGATGCCCATACTCTAATGCAAGACTCAGCCCTGTCTCCTACTACGTCACCAAAGAGCCAGCAACCCTCTAACTCCAGTGTCATAGTTCGTATTTTTGCTTGTTAAAAAGGGGAAGTCCAATGGCTTGCAGAATTAGTGATTGAACTAATTACTTGCAGGCCTAAAATTCAGTTAAAAGGTAACATTTTATCAATACTCGCTATCACATAACTGGCGTTTGGTAACCAGCATGGCAGAAAACATGTTCAATCCAATACCTCACTGAAAGAGAGATATTACACAATTACTGGCAAAAAAGGCTTGCAAGTTTTGCTTTTCCCATATTACTCTGAGATAGGAGCTACGTGGAAGACTAACCCTTCGTTCAGGTGCACCCAGCTCACATTTGCCTTTCAAGGCATCATGTTCTAACCACTACCAGAGACGGCAAAACAAACACGAACCACATAGAAAAATAAACTATTCCTTACCTAATCTTCCAAGACTAGAGACTAGTTCAGATCAGGGAAGAAAAAAATAAAAATCCAACAACTACCATTTAAACATTAAGAGATATGGAAAAAGCCATTAATTGTATCCCCATATATTCTTTAAACATATGCAGAGAGACAGCTGAAAAAACAGGTTTGACGAAGTTTTATCCTCATCATCTGTTAGTCATATACTGATTGGCAAATCTTTCCTTCAATTTGCTCTCTTAAAAAAAATAATGACTGAACATTTCCTTTTTCAGATAATTATCCATTACTCGTCTTTTAAGATTATACCCTTCCTAACAGTACATGATGATGCTTTTAGACGTCATTCCGAAAAGAACTAAATTAAAATAAAGCATTCAATTAGCAGTCCAATCTATAAAATACTTTAAAGTGGAACATAGGGAAACCCATATCATCACCTTTAAGGGCTCTCAGAGTAACAGATCAATGAATTAATGGGAGAATGGCAGAATATTAAAATCGGATGGATGAAGCAGTTGTTGCCTGTAACCCATCACAAGGGTACAAAGTATCCCCTCACAAGGTTGATTAAGCATCATACAGATTCTGCATTTCTTGACCAGCCAAACGACAAATCTCTCCTTAAGCGTCAAGCAGTCTCAAACGGAATTTGCAATAGCCTAAGTTCAAAACACCTGAGAAAAGTTCTTTTCTTTGACCACTCAAGTAACTTTGAGACTCTAAGCAGAAATACCGGAGAAGATTCTAAGGTAGTTTCCATCACAGCATCCACAAGGACTGTGTGCTCAAATTACAAATTGTGTAATCACGAAAATAATCCAGCTGGTGTCACGCAGTTTTGTAGAATCATGCTATAAATACACATTCTCAAAGGTATTCAGAACATGCTACGTTTCTGAAAAAAATCAGTCCAAGAGAAAAGTTAGTGTCCATTCACTTCAACGTAGCAATATTTGCTTAGGGATAGCCATTTAGTCTCAGCCATCCAAATTTAATCCACATCACAGATTCATCAGAGCCCTTAGGAGAACACCTTTCAAAACTCCTCTGAATCCTCACTTCTGCATATAGCTGTTTTTACTGACATACATATGGCTAAGTTTTATTCCCAGTCTTCCATATCAGCACACAAACTAACAGGCTGATGGCACAACAACAGAGACCTGAAATCCTCCTGGAGTGTTCACACGGAGATTCTTCTGCAGGTCCATTTCCCCAGGAGTTTGAACCATTCTAATTTGAACTGACAGAGTCCTCCCTCCAGTCACGCAATCTCATATCCAGAAAGGAAATTCTTCTTATTGCACTCAGCTCAAACTGTAAATGAAATTACAGTTTAAATACTGACTGCATGGCTGAAGCAGTCAGAACCCTTGTTCTAAGCACCTGTGAAACAGAAATTTTGAGTACTACTACTCTCCCTCCACAACTGCTCTTCAAAAACACATTTGAGACATAAAAGGTATGGCTTATTACAGGAATGGCTCTATAGCTTCTACAAAGCCATTTCAAAGCAGTGCTTGATCTGCCTCATAAACACTATGTCAGAACTGAGGTTTTTCCCAGTACTGAGCATGAAATCTTTACTATGAAGGGCAAATGTCTGCAAAGCAAATCTCCCTAGAAAATGAACCAGAAAAAAAAGAAAAAAAAATCTGCATTGTGGCTAAACGTGCCATATATGTAGTGCATAATTAATAAAAGCTGCCATATATGTAATGCATTATTAATAAAAGCTTTCAATTATAAGAGACAAAATTAGGTACCTCTTCGTGGTTACGAGCAGTAATTACACTTAACTTCAAAGGAAATAGCATCATAGTAGCATTTCCAAAACATCTTTTTCAAACTGTTCCAAGAAAGGTAATAGGTTGAGACTTAGAAGATAAACTGGACATTCAGTATTTGTCAAAATGTATGTTTCTTGAATTTCTGCAGAAATAAAATTATCTCGATACTTTTGTTCCAGAAGTAGTTCTGAATATAGTCTATAATCTACAAGCACACTTAGACATTTTGCCCCTTAATATTTATATAATTACCATGTAACATCAAGCTATGATATGGAAATGCCTTTTCTCTGTGAAGCTCTGACCTCAATTTCAACCTCTGAAGACAGACAAACTTGACATACTGGTAGAGTTTCACATTTATGCAGATTTGATGATGTCCCTGTCTCCTTGATTTAAATTTACAGAACATACTGGTTAACCAGCTGAACAGCAATCAAATCCAATGAAAACCAAATTTACTGTTTCCTTCTGCCTACCAAGGAGAACACTGAAAAACAATGGAATAGAAAAAGAAGAGTATAACATGATGTATGGCAAATATTTTAAATGCTGCAGCTTGATACCAAATTTTGAGTACTTTCTTGTGGGCTACACAGCAGGAATTCATAGTTCCAAACAGTCCTAAATGCGCAAGTCCAGAAAAGGGAAAATTTCTAGTCTTCCTCTAGCAATGGTTCCTCCAACGCAAAGATAAAAACTCAGGGGGAATCCCTCAAGAAATTGGCTCCAGTTGATTTCGTCAGTTGAAGTGCCCTTGTATCAACAATTGCTGCATTTCCATTACCTCCCAGTACCCAACAGAAATTATTTTAATCCACTTAAACACTAACATAAACATGCTGTAATTTTGTTTGGATGGGTTTTGTTCTGTTTTGGTTCAGGGGGGTAGGGGCAGATGCATAAGAGGGACGTCATTTCAGACAGCAAAAGTTAAGCATCTTACAGATCCTGTGCTTATTTTTCCTTGACCAGGTAAACAACAAATCCCTCCTTAAGCATCAAACACTCAAATGTAGTTGCAAAAGCCTAAATTCAAAACATCTGAAAAAGATACTTTCATTGACCAATCAATGAGTAACTTTGAGACTCTACAGAGACATACTGAAACGGAATCTAAGGCAGCTTCTACCACAAAATGATTCACAGGGACTGCAGTCAAATTATAAGTAATCTCATCACAAAAATAATCCATTTGGTTTCACACAGTCTCATAGAATCACACTATATACACAGATTTTCAGACATTCATAGTACAGTACTTAAAAAAAAATTAGGCTGAGAAAAATGTTTGATCTTTACAAACTATTCATTCTTCAATCTCAAGAACAATTAGATTAAGCTTCGAGAGACATGCAAGTAATTTCTTGATCCTAAAAAAAATGGAATTGACAGAGGAGATATGAGAATGTAGTGAATTTTAAGTTCATCATTATACTCTTTCAATGCCTTAAGTATAGATTTTTCTGCATTTTTAAGAATGCAAATCTGATTTTCACCATTTAGAAGTTACTCTGTGTTTATAATCTTCCTTCTCAGAAGCTTTACAAACAATGAGAATGTCCCACGCTGCATTAAAAGTTCAGGTGGGAAAGCTGTTTTGTAAAAGCTCAGGCGAACAGCTGGACTCAAGCCCTATCACATTCACATCAAGTCACCCAAAATACACAGGTCAAGTATGATTAGAAATTTTAATAGTTCCTGCATTGTCTTAAAACACATGGAGGGGTTAAAACAGAAAAAAAGGGAAAGCAGAAATCCATGGAGAATATGGATTGCCTTCCTAAAAAGATTATTAGAAAGAACGCAAGTGAATGTTGTGGCTATTGTCTAAACTAGCTTGAGGGAGAACTCTTTGGTGTCACAATTTCATCTGGTTTTGTCCTACTTAGCATATCCCACTTATGTGCATTTCTAATTCAGTAGAAAGACTACCAGAATTACCAGTTGATAACAATTTACATGAAATTAATGCAGTTATTCTGACTTCCAAATGACGCAACAGCTGAAGTACTGTCAATGTGTAGCCTTCTGCTGGGATTCAGATCAATACTGTCACAGTGCCAAGACTAGTACTACTTTTCTACACTTACCTAAAAATAGTTGCTATGCTTCACTGAAAGGCTGACTTTTATTTTAAACTTTCCACATCTGCTAGCCCCATGTTATCCCTCACTTAAACTAGGATGACTAAATATTCTAGTCTGTTGTCAAAAAAAGCAAGCAGTAAGCTAATAGTCCTGATTTTTAAGAACATTGATATTCTCTGTTCTAAAAGGTCTGGTGTTAATTGCTCAAAATTAATTCTATGAAGCAATGAAGAATTAAGAAGGAAAGAACAACTTGAATAGGACTAACACTGTAAGACAGAACAATTCAAGTATAAGCATGGATTGAATAAAATACCTGAAAAATATTAGAATAATAACAAAAATGGTGGTAACAGCTTAACAGCTGTCAAGTGCAACTAAGAAGCTGCCCAATACAAGAATCTGCACAGCAGATGGTATAATTTCTGAGATTTCACCTGTGCAGTTACAGCACCAATGTTGCTTTGCAGATTCTATATCTGCTGAGTTTAGACTGCTAAAGGTATCTCACTGGGAATGTCAAAATGGACCACAAAGGAAACCTCCATGCCTGGAGTTTGGTAAATGGAAAATATTTACTTACAGAATAATAGAATCATTAAGAATGAAAAACATCTCCAAGACTGAGCCCAACCTCTGTCTGAACACCACCATATGGTCAATTAAACCACAGCTCTAACCACAGCAGTTTCTTTAACACCTCCAGGGATGGTGACTCCACCATCTCCCTGGGAAGCCCATTACAATGCTTAACAACCCCTTCAGTGAAGAAATTCTTCCTGATGTCCAATCTGAACCTCCCCTGGTGCAGTTTATAAACATTTGGTTAGCTGTTTTTCGGTCTGTAATCTATCTCAAATTTAGAACGTGATATAAATCCATTTTATTCAACTGACTAAAGATATTGCATCTTCTCTGATGGAATATTAGTGTGAAGCAGGACATGTCACTAAGTCACATCACAATCACTCCACCAATGCTACACCACCCAAAGCCTCATTCACTGAGGTTTACTCCTCCTTGTAGCAACACATACATCCTAAAACCTTTGCAAAGCAAATCCAAACTGATTCTACACAGAAGCACACTGCAATCATACACAGTCTATCCATATTTTTATTCCACCTCACATTTTAGTTTTCAAGGTTGCTTGGTTTAGGTTCAGAACATACAGCCTAGAATTGGGAAGGAACAGAAGGCAATGTGCAGGGGATGAAAGAGGGAGCACATGAACAAGCCTTCACGCAAAGGAAGAAAAGTTGCAACACCACAGGAATATAGTTCTTCCCTTTGTGAAGTTGAGCGCTCCCTCCGCCTCCCCAGAACCCGATACAGAAAACCCACTATTATTGCACGCACATAAATATACACATAAAGTGACTGCCTGCCTTAAGGCATTGTGCATTTCCCCATGTGGGAAAGGCCAGCAACTGTGCCTTCTTGCTGCATCTATCATTGTAACTATCACTGTGAAGCAGTAAGGCATCAGACAATTAGCTGTAATTGAAAGCAGAGCTCAAACCAATCATCTTTCCAAACATGCTGTGCCCGTCCCTACACACTCCCCCTTACATGCCTTGTCATCTTCCTTTCACAAACATCCCGATGCATCTCTGCCCTGCCACTCGTGGCATACACGTACTGTGGTGTCACATCCCCACATGCTGTCCCCACAGAGCAAACCACAGCCACTCTTCCTCCGCCGCTGCAACCCTCCACACACATATGCTCCATCTCATGCCATCCCTTCATACAGGTGAAACAAATCTTGTGCCCACACTCACCCCACAAATCTAGTATAAATGCATCTGTGTGCACACATCACAACACCACAGCTATGCATGCTCGCACACACAAGCCACTGCTGCTCCGTACACACAAAATACCGTACCCTGTATCTGCTGCGTACATACAGGAGTACAGATAATCCTTGCCACACCCATAGCATACATGCCTTTAAAAATATCCACAGATTATGCCACACCCAATATTCACTATATATACACACAGGCACAAGCCCATACCAGACAGCAGCAGGCAGACACAACTACGTACATACGATGCCATGTCACGGCCCTGCACACAATGTCACATCTCTGCTCCAACACAAACACACCGTACCCGAAGCCCAAATCACAGCAGATACACACAGAGCCATAGCATTACGCGCGTGCCCTATTGTACATCTGCTACGTACACACATCCCAGGCCACACCCTGGCTCATGGCACATGCATAAGGATATAGCACAGCACCCAAACCCAGCACCCCGTGCATCCACACGGTGACACCCCATGCCTGCCCTGCGCACCGACACACGCCCTGGCTTTTCCTCTCGACTTTATAAAGCGGACGACACACCTCTATCAGTCCCCAGCCGCCTTACACACCCATATAAACACACCATCCCTCCTGTGTTATCCAGGCGGACAACACACCTGACCCGCGCCACACACCAGGCAGAGCCCAGCCATGGCTGCTCCGGCGTTACACGGGGGGAAGGAGGAGGCAAGGCGCCCGTCACACCTCACCACAGACACGCAGGCATGTGCTACAGCGAGGGACAGCGCGGCCCCACCTGCTCTGGGCAGGCAAGCAGACAGACAGAGGGGCAGACAGACACTCTCTTTTCCCCTCGTCTACAGCGTGGGCTGGCGCAGCCCCGCGCCGGGCCGCACGCCCAGCCCCGCATCCGCACCGCCCGCGCCCCGCGCTCCCCCGCCCGCTGCCCGCCACCCTCCCCTCGGGCTGAGCCGCCCGGCCCCGGGGCCGCCNCGCCGCTGCCGCCGGAGCCGGGGCGGGGCCGCCGCGCGCCCGCGTGACCGGCACCGCCCCTGCGCCGTGGGGCCGGTCCGCCCCGCGCCGCCTCCCGGGGGAAGGCACTGGCGTCCAGAGGGAGCCGACCCGAGAGAGGGGCCGGGGCGGCCGCCGGCTCTTCCGGGGTCTGCTGCGTGCTGCCAGCTCAAGTGTGGCTGCACCCTGAGTCTCCCGTCTGCAGCCTGGCATTGCATTTGTATTGGGCAGGGTGACCTCCTGGAGACACAGAGTTGTGGAATCGTCAAGGTTGGAAGAGACTTTAAAGATCATCAAGTCCAACCATCAACCCAGCACTACCACTGGCACCCCTAAACCTCTAAACTACATCACTCAGCGCCAGATGCAGACACCTCTTGGACACCTCCAGGGATGTGGACTCCCCCACCTTCCTGGGCAGCCTATTCCAATGCCTGACCACCCTAGCAGTGAATTTTTTTTCTAATATCTAGTCTAATTCTCCCTTGTCTCAGCTTCAGAGGCCATTTCCTCTGGTCCTCTCGCTGCAAGCAGGCAGAGGAGGCCAGCTCCCACCTGGGTACAACCTCCCCCCAGGTAGTTGTGGAGAGCAAGGACAAGTTCAGTCCGAGATGCCGCCTTGGCCACCGCGAGGGCTGCAACTTGCAGCCACGACTGTAGATAACCAGGGGACGACAACATCCTAAATCGCTACGGAAAAATCCACAAAAGCCAGTCTGTCAGCCAGCCAAGAGCTTTCAGGCAATGCGTGCTGTCAGTAAGAGCACGGCTTGCTTCTGCAAACACTCTCTGCGTAAAACCATTGTCAAGGCCAAATACAACATTGTTAGTAGCGCACTTACGGGTCACATCTGCGCAGCAGTCACAATATCACATGCAAAAACGAGGAGATGGGAAAAATTGTGAAGAAAAAGCTGCCCCAGCAGGTATTGTTTTCTGTTGATTCAGTCCTTCAGATTTCTAAGAATCGTAAGTGGTCATTGCAGAGTAACAGGAGTTTGCTATTTGGAATGGGCTGCATTCATTCCTTTAAGGAATGAAACATTCTGGTTTGATTAACAGTAAAAAATAGTTTCTTACGAAAGCGTCCTTTCTCAGAACCCGCACGGAAATAGTTGGTACATGCACATACCATTTGTTGGCACATCTCTGAATCTGCTGTCTCCTCGTCTCCAGATTTTGGAGAATGACCGGGTTGATACAGCTGATCTGGTTTGTATAGTAGGGAAGAAATGTGAAATATGTATAAACAATTTAGACATGTTCAGCTGAATTGCAGAAGGCCCAGACTACCAGTTTCCAAGTTCTATTGGTTTGCATTAAAAAAATACATATTATTACCCCATGATACATATATATATAATTTTTTTTTTTTTTTTTTAGTTCACATGGCAAATCTCTGGACTGTATTGTAAGGATAGTGGCAAACTTCCCTATCACTACAGTAAAAGAAAAGAAATGTATGGAATTAGAATCAGTTCAAGTTGCAGCAACTTGAAGAAAAAATAGATCTGATTTTGCAAAAAGAAGGGGCATTACAAAACATCAACTATCTTTGATGATGAGGAATTCAGGACAATTACCTAATTTGGACGTGTTTTTGCAAGAGATGCAAGACGAGGCAAATGCGTGAGTAGACTCTCCATTGCCTAACACCAGTTCTCATTTGATCAAAAACTATCAGAAGGAGTGAATTGTTGCAAAATAGATTTGACTCAGTATTTTATGTGTAAAAAGACTATATGGAAAAAGCTTCTTGTTTCATCCCACAAGAAAGAGAAGACAGCCATACATTTGCCACCTATGTACTTGTTTAAGATGTAAGAGACAGGAATCCAGCCCTTTGGGTCTGGACCGACTAATGGTGTTATAGCACCACACTACTGACTTTTTGGACTCCTTTTTGTCTATATTGTGGTCTCACCTAAAAATTCTAGAAAATTTTAATCAAAAAACCCCTGTGAGCTGAAACTGGCCAGCAGCTGGGACAATCACAATCTCACAGCTAGAAAGTAATTTACTTAAGGGTTTTAAATTTAAGAGTAAATTTATTTCCATTATGCCACTTACTAGGGGATCCCCAATGCAACACCAGGGCAGAGGTACCCAAGCAGAGACACAGACACCGTTAAACTCCATCCGTGCTAGACGATCACTGGGATGCTGTTCACACAGGCTCATCGAGAGTTATTCCCAGCTGCAAGGTCAATTGAGTGATTTACAGTACTCCTTCCCAGTTTTCTGCATTTAACCCATTCCTCCCAACACTGACAAAGTGGCACAGTGCATCCTCAGCCACCTCACTCCTGGATCCTGAGAAGCGTGTAACTTGCTGGCAGGCAAGGCAGCCATTCAGAGGGACCTTTGCAAGCTGCAAAAATGGGCTGATGGGAATCTCAGGACACTCAGCAAGGCGAATGCCAAGTCCTGCATCTATGATGAGGTATCCCTCTGCAAGAGCACAGTCTAGGGCAGCTGTGTGGAAAAGGACCTGAGGGTCCTGGTGGACAGTGAGCTGAACATGAGTCAGAAGTGAGCTCTGGCAGCAACAAAGAATGCATTAGCAAGGGAGTAGCTTGGAGGCTGAAAGAAGTGATTGTATCTATCTGTTCAACACCCATGAGACTGCACCTGAAGTGCTGTGAGCAGGTCTGGGTCCTCATCATCAGAGAGGTGTTGACAAAATGGAGAGGATCCATTTTGAGCACTACAGTGTTTGAGGGCTGCAGACTATCACAGAATCACAGAATGAACTAGGTTGGAAAAGACCTTTGAGATCATCAAGTCCAGCCTATGACCTAACACCTCCTCATCAACTAAACCATGGCACCAAGTGCCACAGGGAGACCAGGTGCTTCTTTAATCTAGACAAGACATCCAGGTGGGATCTAATTGCAAGCTTCTACTACCTAAAATGGGGATTGTAGAGAGGATGAAGCCTGACTCTCCTTGAAGATGTTCTGTGAAGGACTGAGAGATAATGGTCACAAGTTGCAAAAGGGAAATTCCAACTGGATACAAGAAGGTTTGCAGCAATAAGAGTGGCTGTGCACTAGAACAGGGATCAGAGAGACAGTGGTGTCTCTGATGTTGGAGATTTTCAGAACATGGCTGGACAAGGTAATGAGTAACCTGCACTTACAGGACTTACAGGAAGTCTTCTGAATGTCAACCAGACAGTATTCTCAGGCGCAAATAGATGATGTGTGACAACTTTGTGTTTAACACATTCCCATAACCCCTGTTTTTCCTAGTTTTGATAGGCCAAGGTTGGTCCTTCCTTTGTGTTCTCATTATTTTAGAAAAATTCAAAGTGGTGTTTTAGACTCAGTTTCGTGTTAGTGAATTTTTGCAGCAGAAAATTACTTTATGCAAACAAAGATTCAACCAGATAAAGTATTTGAACTTTACAACAGTCACTCAAATAATAATAATGAGTTGGCAAACTTTGACAATTATCATCTGTGTGAGAGACTTTGATCAGCCACAGCATCAGCCCTGTAAGTGTCTGTGTGGTTGGTTACCCTCACCTACTGATGTAGTTCAGTAAGCACAAAACCAGAGAGCTGCTTTAGAGGTTCCTCCATATCCAGCTCCAGAATCTTCTCACTATGTACTTCTTCTAACATGGTATATTTAAATTGCATTTCAGAGCACGCTTTCATTTGCCATGCAGAAGGATCTCTGCTCAGGTGTTTTTAATTTAATTTCCAGTTTAAGTAAGAGATGTTGGAATTTCTATCACATTTGCCCTTAGGAAATATTGGTTTGGGAGAACTAGTTTGATAAAAGTTTGGAAAGTTAACTTGGGTTCCAGAGGAGGACATAGTACATATGTTTAGCTGCTGTTGCATGTGTCTGTCAACAGTACACAGGGTACAAGACATTTGGTAGCAGTTTGAGTGTGTATGGTTTCCCCAGTAGCCTAGCATAGTTGGCTTGGACCTATGTTAAAAATAATGAAGCAAAATTAGAGGTATAAAAAGTCACTGTAGTAAGATTTGTGTGGTTTCAAATAAAAATAAAACTTAGGTTCACAAGCAGAGTGGTATTTTATTGCATGTCCTAATGTTCTGTCTGTGTCATAATAAATACCAATAAAACTTACTGTTTAATACTCCTTTGAATTAGTTCCCATTTGTTGCAGTCATGTGAATGTATTAGGATGGCAGAAGCAGTGATGGAATAGGATACCCTTGGCAAAGTACAATAAAATCCTTTGTTTGTACACTGTGCTGCAGTGCTTCTGGGTTTTTTTTCTTTTTAATTTAAAGACATTTATAAGCCACTCACTAAAGTACACAAATGTGAACTCTTAAAGATTCTTTGCAAAGATTTTTTTTCTTGAGCTTTGTATTTTGGGGGAATGCATGTGTATTTATTTGTCTAAAAGTACCAGAAAAAAATCTCAGCTTGTTGCACTCAAATTATTCATAAAATTTAGCAGACCTAACATTTGGCTTTAGATTATGTGTGTCGTAGCTTCCAACAATTCCACCATTTAAAAATTATGTTTGACAAACCCATTCTATGCAGTAAATCGCATATTGGAACTTTCCAATGATGTTAGCTTGCAACTGTGAAATAAAAGCCTTTTAATGTAGTTGATTGTTGGTCACCTAAACTAAAAATCCTTGAATCTGTTTTGTCTCAGTGGGTAGAACCTTGAATGGAGTTTCATTGGATAAAAGCAAAGGAGAAGATAAATACTAGAATTTTAAATGAAAAATGAGAATTATTTTGGTCAAATGCCTTGGCAGGATGTCTCTTTTCTCTAAACTTTGAAAACATTCTGTTACTTTAACAGAAGAGATATTTCATGCCTCTGCCATTTCCATTATCATATATTTCTTACTTGTGATTTCTTAAATTTGAAAAATGTGCTTGATTCTTTGAAAAAGCAAACATTGTGATTAGCCTCTTTGGATTAGACTTAGATGCAGAGAGGTCCTTCTTGTCTGGCTCACCAACAAAAAGTTGGATCGCAGTACAGAATGCAGATGAAGAGACAGCAAAGATACCTTATTTATATAATCACTACTCCTTTTGGTAATGATTCCTTCCCAAATCACCCCTTCGAACTTCACGCCTGATGTTTTCCTTGGTTAGCATTCTGTTGCTTCAATGCAGAGCTTTGGACACAGCTGAGTTTTAAGCATCTAAATTAGCTGCTTAGGCTAGAAGAACATCTTGTCTTTATAATGACCTGTGAAAAATAAAGAATCCACGTGCTCCGTATTGACTGTATAGGGAGCCTGAAATTAGATGCCTCAAGATACAAACACAATTATATGTACAAAGTGAGGCATAAATATTAATGCTGTCAGGATGTTTAGTGTTTAGTGTAATGGACCCCTGGGTGGGACCACTGGATACAGAAACAGTGGGAGTCACAAATGTGATGCCCATATAGAAATGATGGATAGAGTAAGATTTTCTAAAAATTTTTTCTTTTCATGGATTTTCAGAGGGGTACATTTCCACTGAAAACGTCCATGTACTTCTGTCGTTGGCACTGTTAGTTCTCAAATTATCTAATGAAGCATTTTGTTCCCAAATGCCCAGGAACAGTTTTTGTTTCTATTCTAAATCAAGATAAACTGAAGCACGGCCCAGTATGACCCCTGTTCAATGACATGCAACTGGGCAGAGGCAGTGTTAGAACTAGGAGGAAGGCATTACTAAACATGGTAAACACTTGTAGTGTGAAACATGGCCTGCCTGAATGTCCTCCCAAAATTAAATGATCATTTGCAACCTCATCTCCAGTCCTCCAGAATCCCATTACTAGGTAAAGTACTTGCTACTTTGATTTCACAATGACTATTAACGGTAGCAAGCGCTGCTTTGGGTAACAAGTGTTTGCAGATGGATCCCTAAATTGCCTCCTATGGAATAAAAATGAGAGCAAGGATTTTGAAGGAGGTTGAAACAACTGCTAAACCTGTTACTAACGGTTGATTGGAAATGTTGTAACATGTCCAAAAAAGTGTGCAATAACATAGAAAAACATGCAAAAACAAGGCCAAGGCCATATTTCTAAATAATTTCCATAATATCTACATTTTTATGTAGAAAATATCTCTTAATATTGGATAAGTAAGATATAAAAATACCTTTCAGTTTGGTTTACATGAAATGGTGACAAAATCCTAATGGCAACACTCCAGCTATCTGTTGTAATAAGCACATTCATGAAGAGAATAATAAATTATGAAGGGTAAATCACACTTACTTCATATTGAATATGTTCTTTAGACAATATAGGGATTCATACAAAATATATTTTTGTGTCCCTTCATTACCACAAAATTATATGCACACCAAAAAAATCCATAACTTCATCCGTTTCTTTCCTCAACAGTCACAGAATTAAATTAATCTGTATTCTAATTCTACTGGCATTGATGAAATTAGCTCAGGCATTCATACTCTGCAATTCACTTATTTTTTTCTCTTGATTGTACTTTATTTGGAAAACAGAAATGTATGATGCTGTTTTAATTTTCTGGAGGACGAGCGCTTTGCAGGAATAGAGATTTTCCAGAATTACATCAAATAACACCCACAGCGTACCTCATGTAGAGAAAGCATTTCAAAGATACAGAACGGAACAATTGCTTTAATTACTTTAGGGGAAAGGTCCCAGTTTGAATAAGTCTGTGGGAAAAATGACACTGACATCAGTGGGTCAAGATTTGGCGTGGTTTAGGATTTCCTTGGAAGTCCATGAGCATTTTACATCCAGTGCTAAGTGGTAGACAAGCACAATTTACCTTGTGTGTGGAGAGGCCCTGATCCCTTGAGTAATTGCTGTTGGCTCCATCTGACATGGGTGTGATGTCCCATTACTGGGAGGAGGCAAACAGATGTTCCCCGAGTTGTTCCTTGTGGAGCCTGAACATCACCTGCCTCTGGGGAAAACAAGTGACATCTACAGACAACAGAGATGTTGAGTGCCAGGTCTCACATTCTCCCAGATAGTCAATTCAGCTGCAATGTCTCCTTTCTTATTCCAATTAATGTGTTATTTAAGGTCACTTGCTGGAGCGTGCCTTACCTCCTGTGTTGTTCATCTATAGGATTATTACGAAGCCCGTGCATTTGCTGCATCTGTTGTGTGTATTTTCTGCAGCAGATTGATTGACCTTACATGTTTTCACTTCCTGCCAGTCACTGTCTGGCTAACAAGGAAGGCAGGAAGCAGACAGAACATGAACAGGCTTGGGATCTCTGAAACTGTGGGGAGAAGAGTCAGAATTTGGAGGAGAGTGAGGATGGATGAAAACCAGATGTTTTACAGAGGAGTGGTGGCAGCGGGGTGAAGCAATAGCAGATTTCAGGCAGAAAGACTTATCATTGTTAAAAGTGTGAGTTTGATGCTAAGCTATTAATACCAATAATGTATAGTGTGACTTTGTGTAGTGCAATATTCTGTTCTGAGAAAAAGTATCAATCCTAAAATGGCGGCAAACAAGCTGATCTTATGCAAGGAAGGTAGAAAAAAGCTTTTTACATACCAATTAAATTACTTGGCTTGAAAATAGTTATTTTATAACATTCTGCAGCATTATTTCTTCCTGATGTTTTCCCTCTGATTTTATGTGGTTGCACTGGAATTATCCATGGTCATCCTGCTGTATTCCTGGCATTTACTGACTACAGCAGCAGAACAGGGTTGAGGTGTGGATTTGGGAGATAGGGTGCTGGAAGAAAAAAAATCAAATAGAAATACCAGAAGTCTCTACATTTCCCAAGAGTCAGCTCTATAGAGGTTATTAATTGGGAAGAGAGGCATGCTTTTGGACTAGCCTTAAAATTTTTCAGAGTACAACCCAGCATTCTTCTGAGTGCAGAATGTCAGACAAGGTAAAATCAATGCATAAGAGGTAACTAAAATTGCCTTTTCCAGCAGCTGTTTTTCTGAACAGCACACATAATGATTTAGTATTACAGAATCACAGAGTAATTCAGCTTGGAGGGGATCTCAGGCAGTCATCCTGTCTGACTTGTTGCTCAGAGTAGGATTGGCTCTAAGATCAGAGCAGGTGGCTTGGGACTTCAGCCAGTTTGGTCTTTAAGACCTCCAATGACGGAGATGACACAGTCTTTCTAGGTAACATGTTCCAGTCCGTGATTATCCTAGCAGAGAAAAAGGGTTTCCTAATATCTGGTAAAAGCCTGCTTTTTATCTCGTAACTGTTGTCTCTTGTGCTTCCATCCTGTACCACTGTGTGAAGAGCCTGTCTCTGTCTTCTCCACAGCCTCCCAACAGGTACTGGCAGTCTTCTGTTAGGTCCAAATTCTTCTCTCCTCCAGGCTTAACAAGTTGTGGTCCCCCAGCCTTTTCCCGCAGGACAAGCCTTCTAACTCTTTCTAACCATTTTGGTGGCTTTTCACCGAGCTTACTCCACTTTGTCTTGTACTGGGGATTGAAAACTTTATGCAGTATTCCAGATCTGGTCTAGTAAGTGCTGAGCAGAGGGAGACAATAACTTCTCTGAAACTGCTGGATGTGTTCCTGTTAATACAGCCCAGGATGCAGCTGGCGTTCTTTGTTGTTGCTGATGCTTTGCCTTGTTGACCCCCAGGACAAGAGAGCTGTGACCCAGACGAGGGGATGCTACTTTATTCTGGCTTTACCTCTTCCACTTCTTTTGTTGGCATGGTCCTGGAGCCTGAAGGTTCCAGCTGTCCTGCAGATGGATGAATTAAAGGGTGTTTCTTCTCAGAGAAGGTAAGGATAATCCAGGGCTGCAGATATAGCCATATAAGCTGCAGCCTTTGTGTAATGGATGCCATAGAACTACGTTATTGCATGTGCTGGTTCCACAAACGCAGTGTCTGTGTTTCCTTTGTAGTGAATGGAGACAGACAAATTCCCTGTTCAGTGAGGCAGGAGTCAGGCACTGACTGGCTTAACAATTTTTCTTAGCAATCCCTTTGCTCCCACCATTTGATTTTCCTCAGCTGAGCAAAAGTCTGAGAATCGTAATTTCACACCCTTGTTGCAAGTCTGGCATCACAAACAAACAAACATCAGTTCCAGTTGCCTTATCAATTTTTAAATTTTGTAGACATATTTGTTTTTCTTTTCTTGTCTTTTTACCCTTTCCAGATGAAAATGACACTTGGTAGCAAGAATGGCAAAGCTACTGAAATGAACTAGAGAATGATACTGAGAAGCAAAGCATTTGCATGAGCATATTTGTAGAGAATTAGGCTTTGAGTGGGTGGAATGTGCCTGTTGCAAAGGTTCTGTGGTAAAATTTACTGGAGCATAACATAGAGGATTTGAAAGACACGGATAAGCCAAACCAACGTATGTGTTTGCACTGTTTAGAGTGACATTTACAACACAGGGTGGTAAACCAACCTCATTTCAAAATGAACCAGTTCTCCAGGCACCATGTAGATCAGTGGGAAGTGAAGCCTATACTCAGAAAAAGGCCAGAAGAGAAACTAGCGCAGTTTGATGGACTACCCAGCACTGCAGTGGGGTCATGACAGAAGTGAACAATGAAGGAAAAGCTGGAAGTCAATGTACTTAAAGATCAGAGTAAGAAGAGCAGAACCTTTTGATCCCATGGTAAAATTTTTCACCCACCAAAAATTTATTTTTCAGTAATATTACATTGAAAAAAGTAAGGTATTGTGGTGACAATACTTTGTATCCTTTATTGAAGTTATTTCATGTCAAAAACAAGGTGTTTTCTGTCAATTTTACAGTAACCAAAGAATAATTCAGCTCTTGTGTGGCACTTAGCCTAGTCAGATACCAGAATATATCATGCTTCAGCTCACAGCAGGTGTGGTCAGAGGTAGATGTAGCTGCAACATATTTTCATTGAATTTCAGCAATTTAGGCGCACGTGATTTGGCATTCACAGTAGCTGTTTAATTGAAGTGTTGCTAAAACAACTCTCATGCGGTATGCCACAACTTTATACCATGCATTCATATTCTCAGAGATGCTAATCAATTTAACAGTTGTTGTTTTCCCTGTAGTTAGAAGTAATACAGGCAGTCCAAACATCTGCTACAAATTATACATCAAATTACCTAAACACGTCATTCAAATAACTCTTTCAACTTCTACAAACCAAACAGTTGTATCCAGTCTGTGTCCAGTTTGGGGACAGGTGTACTTGCCCATAAGATTGCATGTACAGCAGCTGTACATGGACACTTAGGCTAGAAGTTCTAAAACAGGAGAAATTACAAAAGAAGATATTGAGACCTCTGAAGTTTGGAAATCAGGCTAGGAGTAGGTAACTGAGTGAGTACTGACTTATGAGTCAACCTTCTGACTCCTCCTGCTCATTGTTAGAAAATGCTTTTTTGCTGGTGGTTTTGTAGACATGATTTGTAGTCAATTCCAAAGTGCAGCAGAACATACACGCACACAAAGAGGGTTTATTTTACAATGATAAACAAAGTGAACAGCTACTTCAGACTGGTGATTATGCAAGCCTAGGAAGATAAAACGTTGACTTCCTAGCACCACTATTTTCTTTCAGAACCACCAATTTCTTTCCCGCTTGCACGCTTTCTAATCTCCCAGATTGTTTTTTTTAATGACACAGCTTACGTGCATGTAATGCTTTTCACCCAGAACAAAGCCAAAGTGCCATACAGACCCAGCATTGTATTAGTGAAGCTTCACAACAAATGCATGTTTCTGTATTAGCACTCTCTAGAAAAAGGACTCTGCGTACATGACAGAAAGTACGTCAAGAAGAGGACAGCGTGTATATTCACATATGATACAAATTGTTAGATTGAGAGTGAAGATTAATGTAGAGCCTTCAATGCTGTCTGTATTCACTTTCCTTTTAATAGTTCAAAAGCGTTAAAGACATGTTAGTTGAGGCTTCATGATTTGTAGGATAATCAGTAGATATTCCTGACTTCTCTAAGTTATGGGAGAAAATTAAGCAAAAAAGCAGAAACCATAAAATGTACTATAAAAACAAACAAACAAACAAACAAATTTTCACTCTGAATTTAGTCTCACAACATAAATTGAGTTTTCATTTGCATTTCTCTTGTTTTAGTTTTTTGACAGTAGATGTCTACAACTCTCCTTTTTCTGTAAAGGGCAAAAAAAGCACAGATTTTATGATGATTGTTTTGTAATACTTGTATTACAAGTATTGAATACTTTTTGTTTTACATTTAATATCCAAAACATTTTTGTAAGGTGTACAGCAATTTTAAAAGCATACAGTATTACAAACCGTATGATATTACATATAGCTAAAGCTTGCATTTTTAAAGTGTTACCTATATTTCCCCATAATTAGTTATAAACCTTGCGCTTCATAAGTCCTCTGGGATATAAACCAGCTGAACTTTGCAGCTATTTATTGTCTCTACAGGGGATTTAATAAAAATCCTGCATTAAAATATCTCAATTTCAGGGAACTGCAGTTCTAACTTTGACCCTAGCATTTCAGCAAGGTCTAAACCAGGCTGATTATCTATCTCCATAATTACAGTATTACAAATGCAGCTCTATACCCTTGTAATGATGTGAGACTGTTTCTTCTTTGCTTGTATGTCAGAAAACAAAACTTTTCATAGAAAATCTACTTTGGAAAGAACCACTGAATAGACCAGCCTTGCCAAAGCTGTGGGGACCTGAACGTGTAGCACCTCTGCAACTGCCATTTTGGCACACAACAAGCAATGGCACACACTGTATCTTGGTACACATTCTGAAGGCATTTCTGAGTTCTGGGTCTGTTTGTACATCCCGTCTTGCACACCTCTTGTGTGTCTCCCTGTGCCGCTGTGTGCCCCTGAGAACAGGTCATTGCATGAACAACACATTTCCACGCACTCCCTTACTGAGACATATCAAAGTTTTAAAATAGGATCTTAACAACAGCCCTATCATGCTGGAATGAATTTTCCCAGCAATGCCCACTGCTAGTCAAAACTCTGAACTCCTTATCAATAGCTATAGCCCTACGGACACAAATACAAGGCTAGGCATTCAGCATTGTTTCCTCATCCTCGTAAGCAGAAATGCTCACTGGTATAAAATTAAATTCCCTGTCACAAGTGTGACAAAACTGAACCTACTGTACCATTCTCTGCCTTGTGGTTTTGATTATTTGCTCAAAACTCTTGTGACCTTTGCAAGGGTAAGAAGCTGCTATACCATGACACAATGGCAATGATCACCGTCACCCTGCTAAGTGGTTTGCCTGGAAATTGCTTGCAGTTTAGGAAAGCTTTCCTTTTAATTTAGTGCATATGTGAAATAAATTATACTATGGAATGGTGCTGTCAAATATTTATTTAGTATCTCAGTACTTTAACTCACTTGCCAATCAGATAAAATTAGTTTTGAATTCTTTTATACTGACATCATTTTCCTAACTTACAAATTCCCTCTCAGACAGAGAAGTAACAAATGTTTGCATTGGCCTGTTGTGAATAGCAGCGATGTTTAGGAATTTTAATGTACAGTTTAGTGTTTTTATAATGTCACTGTGAATCAGTGCTTAATTTTAGCTGGAGGCAACTTTGTCCTTAAACAACTTTCTTCGTGTATTTTTCTATTTTCTAATTCAGCCTGAGTGTTAATGTTGGCTCCTTTTAGATGATTTTCATGGAGTTTCAAAGGCATAGGATTTCCCAAGACATTACTAAGCAGCAACAGTGGCTGCAAAGCCAAGCGTATATTGCTGGATCAACAAGATTGGCTTCTGACAATCAAATAGAAAACATAATTGAAAATAATGACTAGTGTTTTGAGAATTGTTTTACTGTGTGTGTTACAGTGCCAACATCTTTCCACATAATCCTGCTGATTATCTCTCATAAAAATAGCGTATTAACTCATGAAGTTTATGAAAATAGGGTCTGCTCTAGAATGTGTTGAAGTCAATGCAACTAGTTTAAAAATAGCTTTTCTTCTCAATATTTTCTTCATACAGGATGATAAGTTGTTGTCTGATAATTTAAGCCCTTAGTTAAAAAATTTTTACAGAGTTAAGTTAATAATGTACTATACAGAACTAGCATCTTATTGGGATTCATTTTGTGTTGGTAAAGGCTGTTCAAAATCCAAAAACTAAACGCAGACAAAAATTAATCTACATGGTTTCACTGAATTTGCTTGCTGAATTGTAGTAAATCTTGAACACATAAGTGCTCTAATAACACTGCATTCCTACTGTGTATTTACCTTTTTCCTTTGTGTTTTGCATGACTGAGAATTTTATCGCTGTCAACTTTCAATCAGAGGATAGAACATATTTCAATAAGCTTTGCATGGCCAATGTAAAAAAAGAAAGGAAACCGTGCATGAAATGATGGGGAAGGATTTGTTATGAAACTTCAGTTTTTCGGATTTCTGGTTGGATTTTGTACCTTAAAGTTTTGCCTTTGGGGCTGCCTTGCTTATGCCTAAATCACTAGAGAGGGATCACCAGAGCAGACAGGCTCTTGGGACCACTGGTGGGAAAGTTCCTGAAGTCATTAGTGATGAACAGTAGAAACACAGGAAGGTGAAGACATCTCTGCCCCTTGTCTGCCTGGAGAGGAAGTGAATCTCTCAGTATGTATGCTGACTGATGAAGGTAAAACTTGAAAGATTATGTTAATTGGGTAGTTAGTGAAAAAAGTTACTTTCTTAAGTGTGTTATTTTTTCGAGAGAGGCATCACATCAAGTCCATAATTCTAGTACTTATTTTACTCTTCATTGATCAAAAGTCCTAACTGTGCTTTTATGAGGACTGCTTCTGTTTAGCTGAGCCATATCAGCTTTGTACTAGAAGTTATAATGGAAGCAGAAATTAGACATAACCTGGCAGTACAGCCTAACTGGGTAATGGAGTCCAGCTTCTGTGGGGCCATTTACATTCATAGTCATATAGAACAGTCTGTTACAGGATTATCCAAGAACAAAGTGAGCTCAGGCTGAAGAAACCCTAAATAGTACGTTTGTACTCAGAATTTCTCAGTCATAACCAAGCATGTAGCTTTTTTTTTTTTTTTACATTGTGTTCTGCACAACTAGACCATAGAAAATATTACCTCCACCATGTACAGTGAAGAAGGCCAAGAAAAAAAGGGGCTGAGGAACTGAGGAGCTGAAACTGTGGTGTGTGGACAGACTGCAGAGCTTTTTCTTGTGGTTCATTGAAAAAAACATTTAAGAACTGTAACATCGTAGGTTAAGCTACCAGTACTGGAAGGGAACCGGGTCTGCAAGTAGATATTTTCCTTACAAAGTGGTCTGCTGACTGAAAATCTGGAGCACCATCAGAGTTCAACTAATTGAGCCAGACAGCTTGTTAGACTGTCTTATAAAAGCTGGATGTCTGGCTAGATAACTTTTGGCACTTTGAAGAATAGGGAGGGAGATTTATGAACTGGACAAATGAGCGTTACAGTCAGGAATTTTTCTAACAGCTTGGCTCTATCTCTGAGAGACCCTTTGACTCTCAAAAAGGTGCTGCTTCAAAGGACACTTTCTGCCAGCTTTTAAATGCACCATGCAGCCTTGAATATTACTGCAGATTTTAAACACCTTATCTTCCTGTGCAGCTCAGGAAAGAAGCAGTGTAAGTTTAGAGCCTGTTTTATTCCCATTTACTCAGTAACACGAAATCTTATAAACTGCAAGGATGTTCAGGAAGGAGACAGGTGTGCCTGCACATGGAGGAAGAACAGGGTGGTGTTAACATGCAGAAAGAACTTGGTGCATTTCTGGAAAAGTGAACCTGAATCTGTGATCTCCTAGCATTGCTGAGACTTTAGAGATGCCCGCCTTCCTCATGCAACCATGCAACCATGGCAGGCACCTCTGTGATACACCCACAAAACCCTTGTGCTCGGTTCTGCTTGGGCAGGAATTGCTGAACCCCTTCCATGGCTGGCTGTCAGCCACTGAGCCCTAACTCGCCGTGTCCTGAGCTCCACCGCCGATTAGCCTCCATATGCTCGACCCCAGCAGGCAGCCAACAGCAGCGCTGCCAAGGTTTCTGCATTTGTTTCTGCCCCGTCGGTGTTGCACGTCATTCCAATTCAGATCCATCAAACTATCCACTGCAGAAACTGAAGCACCGTGCGCAGAGGAATACACAAAATAAGAATTTATTGGAAAAACCCCAGTCGCTATAATTGTAAATAGCTGTTTCTCTTCTTTGTGTGCTATTTGCCTTATGGATTACACAATTTCTGATTTCTGAGCTTTAGATCGGCTCAGAGAGGAATAAATAAATTCATGCCTGGAAGTGATTGAAAAATAAGACAGCAGCTGCACAGAGAGGCACATGTTGTGGGGTGTTTCCAGTATGACCAGGGTGCCAGACACCTTGTCTACACAAGCAGAAGGAAACAACTGAGAACTGGGAACATCGTCACGGGTTTGTAATTTTTTGATGGTTCTGTTCCCTCTCATAAAAAAACAAAATAGAAAATACAAAGACAGATGAGAATTAAACATTTTGACCCATCACAAAGATCTGATCAAGTTTGGAGAAGTTTTGTATGCAAGCTGAGCTGTTACTGAGACATCACTGAGGCTGTTGAAAACAAAGCTAAGCAAAACCCCTCACACCCAAGGTGAAGACGATGCTGTGGCTTAGCATGTTCCCTTTTCATCCCTGGGAACCTCAGGACAAATAATGCTCACCACTTGCCAGTGTTGTCACACTACCAGTCTTTTTTGCCATTATTTGGTCTCTGTGATCACAAGAGGCCAGGTGGCCTGGTGGACCAGCCATAGAAATGAGTCAGAACAGTACATTGTTTTCAGAGCCAGACTCGGAGTCCATCCACACTTGGGAATTGAGAATGGAGGAAGCAAAACAGTCACAAAATTCCTCTATTCCTTATTTCAATTGCCACTTCCTCTTTTCACCAGTTTTCAGGGTGCACACTGCTGATGTGCAGGCAGTAGATTTTGACAGTCAGTCCTAAAAAATCCTGCACTAAGATTCAAGGTAAGAGTAGAAGAGGAAGCAAATGTATGGAGAATGCTCAGGCTGATTTTTGGCAAGTCCTCTGCTTGATCTGTGCTGCACTGTTGCCAGTGCTAAGTGTTCCAAAATCATATGTGATGATGGTGGCTTAAAAATAATCAATTTGGAGTTCCTTTTTATTTGCCTTCTGGCTTAAAAATAATCAATTTGAGGTTCTTTTTATTTCCCTTTGGTTTCTTAGCCTTCAGGGTACGCTCAGATAATGTTTTCTCAGAAACCATGTGTGCTAGAAAGCTGCTTTCTCTTTTCCAAATAAAAATTACTATTTCTCAAGTCCAGCCCTAGCCCTATGCTAAGTTTTCATGTACCAAATAGCATAAGATGTGCAATAAGCTTACTACAGATGAAATCATTCATCACGTTCCCCCTGTGTTTTGTTTTGTTTGCTGTAGTCTAGGGTAGGACAGAAGAAGAAGAAAGTGGACAAGTTAGTATGAATAAAAACATGAGATCAGAGAATTAGGGAAGTAGGGGAGCAACTTAATGAAACAAAAAAGAGAAAGGAAGGTGAGGCTGGAAACCAAGATGAAGCAGGAGGATGGAAATACCATGGGAAAGATTTAGGAGGAGAAAGCAAAACTAACAAAGAGCAAAGATAATTCTGCCTATACCTGTCCTTTAGTATGACAGCTGCTTTGGAGCTCTGGAATCTACCAGGGCTATGAATAGCTATGTATCTGTAATTAGTTATCTGAAGTTGTGCCAGTATTTAACCAAGGACTAGCCCTGCCCAAGTAAATGGGCAGCAGCAGGCGGACTTTTGGAAACCAGGTATTTTCAAACTTCTAAATGCTGCACACTCGTGTAGTTCTGCATATATGTGTCTTCTAGAGGGCCAAGCTAACTTGCCATTCAGAGATTTTTAGAGAGTTGGGTTGGAGGGACACTCTTCAAATTCTTAGGTCTGAAATTAAATCTGCAGAATTTGCTTTCTTTAGCAGATATGTAACTCTGCTGAGGACTATCACAGTCTGATTTTTGATAGCCTGAGTATATGTGATACATGACTTGCAAAAGATTTGAAGGAACAATTCAGCAAGACACAGAAGTCTGGCTATTTCTTCAAAGTAGAAGGTTTTTCTCTATTTTAGAATTTCTTCCCCTTTTACTCTTCTGGTTTATTTTGCTACTGCATCTCCTGTAGCATTCTTATCACTTTCATGAGATGTAGAATTGTCTTTTCATTGCTCTAACTCTTATATTTCTCTCTCTGCCCCAAAAATCAGAGACGCCCTACTTAATGTACATTGAACTGCCTCCCATCTTCTTTTAAATATGTCAGTGAGTTTGCAAGATTTCTCTGGCATGAGCCATAACATGTTCTGTTTGCAACCATCTACTCTTAGAGCTTGTGAAATAGATGTGTCACGTTTAGTACCTGCTTAGCCACTCCACGTATCCCATGGAGTCCCTATGGAATGAAGAGTAATTAACGTGTTATCTAGTTTGGGAGGTTGGATTTAGCTTTGTTGTAGTTGGTGAGCCATATTTAATCTTGGTAAATGTCAGGATTTTTTTCCACCCAGACTTCAAATGCAAAGCCGAAATTAGAAGAAGGCTCCTTGTATACAACCTACCTGAAAGGAAGTGTTCTCCCTGAGTGATGAATACATAATCAGAGAGGCATTGATTCTGTGACTTGGATGAGAAGCTAAGATGGCTATTGTGATATAACTCTGACCAATAAAAGGTCAAAACACAGAAAATACTTGAATTTTCATTAACTTCCCTCTACGGCACACAGAGGCACAGAATATTTGCACTTGGCATTCACATGCAAAGTTGTCTCTCATCTCTCCTCCCTTAAGACTCCTTGGCTTAGTAGTAAGTACTAGTTGTGCTCTGCAAGGGCAACAAATAGACCAAAAGAGACCAAAAAGATCAGGCAAATGAAGAGAAAAGATGGATTGATAAATATGCTATAATTAAAGACCAAACAAGATTGAGACAAGACTTATTTCAGGCATTAGGTGTTGGTCAATAATTTATTGCTGGTTTAAAATCAACTTTCAGTAAAGTAATTTGGACCTCAACACCTCAGCTGCTGAAATTAGATAATATTTATTGTATAATTAAATACTGGTTTATTTATTAAAATATTCTATCAGATAGATTGCTGTATAACCTCGCTAGCCCATAGATTTTTTTTGTGCAAATATTGAACTTTAAATCTCCCTTTATTTCATTCTTTAGAGCACCTTTTTCATACATATAATGAAACGTATCACATACTCATGAGGCACACAGAAAAAAATACAGAAGTTCTCCAAGTGGGAAGCCTTAGCCACCTATGTCATTTTGGCGGTATCAGCATATGATGAGGTCTGCAACATCAGATCCATGCCTGGAAATCATCTATTGCCAGCTCCTGAGCTGCAAAAATAAAGAACCAGGGAAAATATTTCTCCTTTTTTCTCTCCCTCCCTCCTTCTCCTACACCCACACGAGCACACCCACCCGCACGTGTGGGTGTGCGTGCATGCATGCACGTACACACAAAAAGCTTCTGTGTCGACTCCCTTCTCCCAGCTTCTTTGTACAATTACAAATTGCAGATGTTCCAAACTTCAGGGCAGGGTTCAGTTTTGTTTGCAAATGAAATATATGATTAATATGTTAAAAAATAAATTACTCATCTTTTCAATAGGAATATTCAACCCCTGGACTGTCCTAGGAATACAGAGTTATTACAATTTCCTTCTACTTAGGGAGTTAAAATGATCAATTCTTTGAACACACAGTGTTGATTTTCCTTTTTTTTTTTTTACTGAATGAGGGATAATAGGTCTCTTTTTTTCCTAAATAAATATTTTAATATCAAAAATATCCTGGCTACTTCCACTGCTAAAAGTGCATGTTTTGGTGTCCATTTAAATTTAACATGACAACATATTTATATTTTCAGGGTTTTTTTAGCTAATAATAATCCACTACTATTTTTGTAGTGGGTAGTAAAAATCAGTGGTTGCAATGTTAGTAGCCTGGCATTTGTGGACACACCAATTACAGTTCCTTACATTATTCAACTCGAACCTATTTGCAAGAGCTGACCAGTTGAAGGAGCTGACAGTAACTCATAGACTGTTAAGACCATATTTCGGTACACAAATTATGTTATTGCCCAACCCCCATCACCATTAGGGGGTTGTTGGGTTTGCCTTAACAGTTGTTCAATTGTTAGTCAGCTCCTGACTACTGGACTTACTGCAAGGATGGAAATGTAGTGAACTTGAGATGTTTTGGATAGTATTTGGCAGGCAGTGTGAACATGGTTTGAATGTTGTTCATCTGTTTTCCTGACACAAACTGAAGGGTGTGCTGAAAGGGAGAAGATGCAAGGTGATGCTCCCAAAATGAACCCTAACCATTGTAAAAGTGATGGCAGGTAGGTCTGCTGATATTAGTTGCTTGGGTATTTGACACGCTCCACACACAGCCACACATCCCACCCCAGAAGAGCTGAGTGTCAGCTTGAGACTCAGAAGCTGAAGAGTTACAGGAAAGATGCAAAAAGATGCAGGAGAAGAGATTGAGAGGAATCTGATAAACATATTTTCTGGAAAGATGGAGGTGGGGGAATTGAGAAAACAGAAATTCAGCTTCCCTAGCCTAAGAGGAAAGGAGCTTGATAATTTTCCTTCTGTCCTCTTCTCCATGCTTCAATTCCCCAGACTCCCACTGTAGCTTGGAAACATCTGCATCTGCATGAGCTTTTCTGATCTACTCTCTGTTATACTAATTCTTCCAATGATCTTTATATATCACTCAGAAACCTTATGCTCCCAAAGGCTTAGCTCCATGCTTCTCAAGTACCTGTATATATTGGGAAGATCATGGAGAGATGTGAAAGGGGTCTGACCTGAAAACATCCTATGAGGAAAAAGGGAAGATGGGGAGGGTGGAATGTTATTTTCTTCCCCAAGTATGAATGACCAGCTATGACAAGAGACACTCACAGCTTCTTCAGCATTTCTTCCTATTGTTTATTGTCTTACCAAAAATATACAGTGACCTTAGTAATGGCATGTTTGGCTTGTGCAAGGAGGGAAAACATTTCAAATGTTGATATCAACAGCCTTGCTTTCAACTCCCTGTACTCAGTTCTGCTGAGCTAGGAAACATGACAGCTTTATCCCAACTGCTACAGCGTGTTTGAGCAATGTCATTTTCCCCAAGTGGAATTAGGAAAACGCAACACTTTAGAGTTTGCATAAAACTCTACTTAAAAATACTACTGGCTGAGTGCAAAGCACTATCACAAGTTCTTGCATATCGTTTGCAAGCTGCAAAGCGTCCAGGCCAAAACTCACTTACATGTCATGACTATACCATGTCTGGTTACTGTGACAGGCTGCCATAAAAACCTTCTGCTTCAGCAGAGCCCTGAGCTCCCTTTGGCTCAGCTGCTCCTTCCACCACGACCTTGAATTCCAGGCACTGAGGTGAAGAACTTTCTCAGTTGCCTTTGCTCAACACAGCACTTGGTCATACCCCCAGTAGCCAAGAACCTGTGGGGTGGATCAGAGCCACAGGCTGAGGCACATTAATGTGCAATAAATAGATTTTAGTTGAACTGGTTGGTGCTGTAAAATGCTGGGGTTCAGGCAGGCTGTATTTAAGAGGTATGCTGTTTAAATGATTGCAAATAGACTGGTAACCCACTCCCAGGAGGCACAAAAAATGTCAAGTCAGTTTAGTCAACTTGTAAGTTTTTGGCGGTTTAGCGTTTGACCAGTCATCTTTTGAACACCAGCCATGGCTCTGTGGCACAACACCCAGTCCCTGTGTGGCACACAGCGCTAGAGGGCAGAGCTGACACCTAATGAGAAGTTAGGGTGCCTCAAGGTCCAGGGAACACACCTGAGAATGCAGTTAAACCAACTTCTAGGAAATAACTGGAGAAGGAAGCTAAGACACAAAAGTCAAAATAGTAGGTAACTGGTAAAATAAATGACAAATTAATTGCTATGCTGGAAGCATGACGAACACTACAACCATGGCCTTGTATATCCCCACTGCTAGCTGGGAGCATTTGCAGCTCAGAGGGACCCCTCCTTCTCCCGTATTTGCAAGGGTCTGTTTGCAAATGGAAAGGCTGGACGTGTCCCTTTGAAATCCAAATCTGAGATGCTGGAGCACAGTTCTGCAAGAGGAAGGAAACTGCATGCCATGTGCTGTGTGCCAGGGAGGAGGCAACTTATAAATTTGCTGGGGCCAAAGGTGTCCACCTGTAGCAACCACTGGCCCTGTAGTGTTCCTGGGTCTCCAGGCAGTGCTGCTCACAGGTGGCTGGTGGCACTCAGAGTGGGAGTGGAGGGAGATGGTGTGAGGTTGTGTGATAAATGCTGAAGGTCTGCTGTTGTGTGTTGGTCCCTGTTGGCCCTGTGTGGGCAGGGGCTGCAGCACAGCACCTGCTGATGCAGGCACAGGTGCTGGTGTGGGCACCCTGCTTTGGAGGAGACTAGCAACCCCAGTGAGACCTCAGAAAGGGACTGTCCTGTATCTGGTTGTTGCCCTGGGACTGTGAGAAGATGAGCCGCATTCCATGCTTGCTCATGCCATGCCACATATCCACAGTGGGAGGTGTTCAGCAGCTGTAGACTGAGTGGATGCAGGCAGCCTTGAGTTTGATTGCTCTCTCTCATCCAACTGCAGACTGTGGCTGGTGAAGGTTGGAGAGTGTGAGAAACTGGATGAAACAGTGAAATGGGAGAGGTTTGTCTGCAGGCTCAACATGGAAATCTAGGCAAGGTATCAGATTCTTATCCACCTAGACTTTTACAGATGCCCACAGAGAACAAAGAGAAACCATTTGGGTAAAATTAAGTATTTTTCTACACTGCTACGTAACTTTCACCCATTAAAGTGCTGCAAGGCCTTAAAAAAAGAAGAAGTAAAAGTTAGCACACTCCCTCAGCCAAATAACACCAAGAGCAGCCAAAAGTTTTGTTTACCTCTGTTTGTCAGAAAAAGGAATTTAATTAATTCTGTATATCACTAATATTGCAGCTGCTGTTTTATGACCAGATATCTTCATTCTTTTCTTGAGACTGCTCAGTCTCCAAGAAATGAAGTGTGATTTTTACAGTTTACATGGCAATGATTTATATGAGGGTCATGGCGTGTCACATGACAACGCCTGACCCCACATAACATGATGTAAGTGTAAGAATCACACTCTTTCTTAGGGTCAGCAGCTCCATGATACAGGTCCCTGTGTTCAACCCACCACCCACAAAGTGGGGGAAATACGTCTTTTCCTTTTTTTTTTTTAATTTTCTTTTTTTTTCTGTCAGCTCCCTGAATTACTTTCAGGTAGTTTTGCACATTTCTACTTTTTCATTTAATTAGGTGCAAACACTCTGTATAAATAAAATAAAAAGTTCCCTGCAGCTAGTAGACTGTTGCAGACTGCCAGACACTGAAAAATGTTTGTCTGTGTTGATGTTGCCTAATATTTCACATTTTATAAACAAAGAAATCTTTCTCTCCCTCTTTTTTCTTTCCCATTTCCAGTTGGCTTTTGGGGGTTAGAAGCTTGGATACAGCTGCAGAATAAGTTTGGATCCCAGTATACAGTAGGTGTACTATCCATGAAAACAATAGGTGTACAGTGCTACCAAGGTTTCCTGCCCACCTTTCAGTCACACAGACTCCATATCCTCTAGGAGATGTCATTGCAGTGCTTGTATGTAAATGCTATATCATCTATTAGGTGTTTCAGATCCCTTTACATGGTCCTTGGAAAGTCAAGCCATAATTCTTTATGTCCTTTTTCTAGCAGGGGCGCAAGGCATAGACTTCCCCAATGATAATGATATGATACCTCAAAAGTATCTATAAAGAGCTTACGTTGATTTACTAAGAGCATATCAGAGTGGTGCGTGAAGTTGGTTATCTCTGTTTATATGTGAAGAGAGAGAGCCTGGAGAGGTTGTGCAGGCTTACAAGTTGATGTGTTACTAAGCTGCAGAACGCAAATCCTCTTGGTTTCCACAGTTGCCACCACTGTATCTACAGAGAGCCATCATCAACATCTGGCCTGTAGGAAACCAGTTATTTGGCTGCATTTATACATAGATCAACTGGTATCTGAAAGTTTGGAAGTGGTAACTAATACCTGGGCATGGATCACCACAAATAGTTACAGGGCTGTCCTACAGTGCCATAATTCTATGTAGATGATGCAGCTGAGTGTAGGGCACTCAGCAAACTCTATGCCTCGGTTATTTCTGTATTTATCTCCTTTCAACTTCATCTCGAGACAGTGCTTCAGAATTTCCAGACTGTATTATAAATTCTAATAATCATGCTGGTTAGAGCAATTTAGTCACCACCTCATTCATATATTTAAAAAAAAGTAATGAAAATTTAGGACAATAAGTAAACCTAAAGACTATATCCCATTTAAATTCAGTTCTTCAAGCTAAATTATGCAGACTGTCAACATCTGAAGCTATTGCATTATGCAGAGAAACAAGTTAAACAGAATCTCATGCTTTAGTGACAGAAGAGAGAGGTATCTTTTTCTGAACAGAAAATTTATTTCTGTTGTGCTTTATTCTGATGTGAAAAGTGACCTTTTCTATGACTTTCCAGCATTCTTCAAAGACCAGTTTCTTGGCCAGCTGCAGCACTTTAACAAATCTCCCCACATCTGCCCAGCTTGGCTTAAGATAGAAAATGTTTCTGAGTGTCTCTTTGCTCAAGACTTGAGGATCCCAGTCCTTATCTTGCAAAGGCTCAAGATCATGTGTTAGAATTTGCAGAATTGGAGCAATGTTTACAGTATATAAATTTTCAGTGGCAGAAAGTAAATATTCCCAGTAGTAGATATGAAGAGACCAAACACAATAATATCCATTGTAAATACATGTGTTGCTGTTTGCAAATGTGTCTTTATACACTTGTATTTGTTTTAGGTGTTTTATTTAGTCTCAGAGATCGACTCCAACTTGAGCGACGTATTCCAGGTGTAAATGTGTACAGATGCTGTTCAGGTAGTAGATGTCCAAACCTTTATTGTGTGCTTCACAGCACATAAGTGTCTTGTGTGTGTGCATTCATACGTGCATGTACATACTTTATAACCCAGTGCCTTCACGTGTCTTACTCACGACATAGAAGTTTGCACACAGTGAACCACTGTTTCGTGAAATATCCCAATTGGCACCTTCACTGCTCCCAAGGCAGGCACGATCTATCAGTGGTGTAAAGCTGCAGGCACAATTAATCTTTTGTAATCTGTCATAATACATTGTATTTTATACACTGAATAGCCTGACTGATGTGTTACTGTAGTGCTGTGAATGCCAGAGGTTCTGAGCAAAAGGTTATATTTGTTCCTAAGCATCTTAACTTCCAGATCTCATTTTGAGATTTTGGTTCCAAGAAGGATTTGATTCTAAAAGCAGGATTTTTTCTTGATTAATGTTGATTTCAATGCAAAACCATGCATATCTTCTAAGTATAAAACCTACTCTGCTGAGCTTTATAAAAATCTTCCAAAATACACTAAGACCAGGAATTTTTGATGATAGAAATATAAGACTGGAAGGACAACTGTTTGGCAGTGAAATACTTACCTTCCAGGAATTAGTAACTGGTAAATGTCCTTACCTTTCCACACTTACAGACTTACTTTACAGTTGAGCTGGGATGGCAAGAAGAAGCCAGGTCATTCTACGAACTGTTCATGCCTTCAAAAAGGAATAGATCTTGTGGTCTTGTGGTAATTCTTTACAATCAGTAAGATGTTCTACTCAAGAACACTAGCTGAGATTTTCCAAGACAGGAGCCAGAGTGACAACATGCCTTTACATATATCAGCACAAGGAAATGAGCCAATTATAGCAAAACTAACCCAACAGACCTTAGAAATTTCAGATGGAAATCCGGAAGATACTGTCCTTTCCTCCACCTGCTTTGGCCAAACTCATGAGGACAGCAAAGGGCCAACAAAGTCATCATCCCTATGACAAGTGTCAGGGAGACCTGGAGCTATTGCTGTGGTCATGTTATGTCTCTGTAAATGTGAGTCTTGCTGTAATTACTTATTCAGTTCCATGGAATCTCTTTGCTGTCTCACTAAAAGTGTCCACCACTTTTTAAAATAGGGGTAGAACTATTGGTGTATCAGAGGGTTAAAACTGCATTTTATGCCATTAGCTGCATTGCTAGTAAAAGAAACATAAACTCTATGAATGTTACAGTTTTCTGTTTTCCCTCCTGTCATGTTGTATGTTAACTCCTGTTGTACAGAGCTTAGAGTTTCTGTTGAAATGAAATGCACTTTTGTAGTGGTGCTACACCAACCATCCAAAGTTAAGGAAGAAGTCAGAAAGGAACTTCCCATCCTTCTCATTTTGGAGGCATTCCTTACAAGTTAGGCTGGCAAGACAAAGCCAAAAATAACCCTGCTGCCCTTTCTATTCTCTGGATAAACAGAAAATGCAAAGCTAACCGAAACCTACCTGCAAGTTTTCAGCGTGTACATTCATGTGCCAGATATGGGTATACAGAAGAGGAAGAAGGTTACAATTCTTTTAAAGTCAACAGGATCAGAGCACTATTTTCCCAAATTCATCAGATGTAGGTATTTTTAAAACTTCTAGTGCTATGGTGTTAGCTGCTTCATTGATTTTCTCATACAGGAGTTCCTGAGCTTGAGTAATTTTTTGTGAGACCAAAACCAACACCGCTCATGTTCATCATTCTCAGTTGATGCCTGCAACTGCCTACCAGCACCTTGCCTTGTAGGATGCCAGGGCTTCTGGCAGTGAGAAAGATCAGCTCTTTATTTCTGTTCCTGGTGGCTCATAGTTTCTTGCCAGACTGAATGTTTCTGCCCAGCTTCAAATTTCTAGGAGAAAAAATTTTAAGAAGCTGAAATAAAAGCAAAATAGGATGGGAATATGAAAACAACATTTCTGAACCCTGCTGAGTTCCAACAGCAACACAAAACTATTTCATTTATATATTTAGCTAAATAAATCCTGGCATCATCACTAGTATGTTTCTTCTCAGTGTGGGGGTTTCTTTTGACTTGTGTTGGGACAAATATAAAGACGAATGAGAATGAGGGACAGATGTCAGTTCTGTAAGTGCTAGTGGGAACTGGAAACTGCCTTCATCAGCTGCTTTCAGAGTGTTCAAACCTGACCAAGGCTATTCATCTGGACCAGGAGTGCTGACAGAGACCAGCTGACGGACCCCCTCTTCAACCTTCAGTTCCTCATGCCCATCCGGAAGCTGGAATCCGAAATAGTAGGATTAATCCATCCCAGTGCTGTTCTTCAGGCAGGCTGGGTCACCAGGGTCCCGTGCCATTTGGCACTTCTCTTCAGCCCTCACCTGAACACCGTCACTCTTGCGGCAGCAGCCACTGACCTCAGCAAGGCACTGCAGGCTGATTTTGTGTTGTGGAGAGGAAAACACGCCCCACGCCCGCACCCATGCCTCTGGAGATGCACGGCTAAGCCCACAAATTCACCGTGTACCAGCACCGGCTATGGAGCTGCCCTTCTCCTCTCAGCCAGAGGAGAGGGGCAGCTTGTCGCTTGTCCTTTCCCCCCCTTCTCTCTCCCTCCTGGCTTTTACATTTCTTCCATCGTGATCCATTAGGTATTTACCGGCAGGATAATGTGACTTTTCACACCGGTTCTCTGTGTGCACTGCCCTGCAGACTGGGCTGGATAAAGCCTCTCCCCAGCCCCAGCTGGCTGGACATCTCCTCCCCACCTTCCCCTCCCCTTCACACTAGCCAAGCCAAGGATTCCTCACTCCCTCCCTCTTTCTTTTTCCACCCCTCCCGCCTTCAGTGCAAACCCAAGACGCAGGATCCTGCCGAGGGAAAGTGCTCCTTGAAATCATCACCGCAGACCCCGCTGCGAAAGTGCAGAGGAGGAGAAAGAAAAAGCCTCGGCAGCCAACCTCCTGCGGCTGAGGGCTTTGCAAGCAGGGCAATGGCTCCAGGCTCTCAGAGATTCTCTCTCACCTTTCTCCAGGGAATGGGATCTGTCTTCTTCATACTTCAGATCATCTCTGTTCAGGCTGATGGTGAGTCTCCCATTCAGTTTGGGCTGGGTTGCTATGGCTGGAATGAGAGCTGTATGTTGAAATGTGTTATTGCAGAAAAAAAAAATCCCAAACCAACTTTTTTTTTTTTTAAAATAAGAAACTTAAATACACGCCCCAATTTGCATTAGGAAACTTCTGATTCAGAGGTTTTTGAGACTCTACAAATATCCTGGGGTTAATCAGAGAAAAGAAATAAGATCCCAGAAGGCTAAGATTATTTTATTACAACAAAATGACAGGGTAGTGAACTATTCCAGAGGAAATAAGAATAATGAAACAAAGCCAGAACACAACTAAGAAGACTCAGCTATATTTTAGGAGACCTCTCCTTATAATTCAAAGTACCTTTTCCCCAAAGAACGGGCAGGTACTTGAGGAAGGGAATCCAAGAAGTGAAAGACTTTGATAACCTCTTCTGTTCAGTGCCACACGTGCTGAATGACTGCTCACCTTTCTGCACATGAGCTTCATCATTCTCAGTTCATCATTCTTCACTGCTGAGGGATGTGTTCAGGACACGGATTTGGCTGAAGCACCAGCTGCCAGTTACTCTGAAATGGGACTTTTTACTTGCTGATGGTAATCCTGAATAGCTGCACCCCTTGAAAGCTTCCAGTAGCCTACTGCCCTTTTAATGATTCAGCTTGTGATAATGATGACCAACTTGTCTTAACCAAAACATGACTTACTTTTGAAACAACTGTGTCTTTTCCTGGGAGACCAATGATGAATGGTCACATTTTTCCACTTTTGCAGCTGCGATAGGTTTATGCTCAGTCTCAGGATTTTTTCATTTCAATACCCTAATCCTTTACCATTGATGTTTGCTGCATTATTCCAGAGAACAGATCTCAAACATTATAGGGCAATAAAATTCTCTTCGTTTGCCCTCAGAGTATTTTTCCTGTTTAACTTAGATTTCTTTCAGCTGATGACAAAGTATAGCAAAGGAAAGGGAGAAAATTAATCTTGCCTGTATGTTTCTACCGCTCCGAGTAAAATACCATTTATACAACAGAACCCTGTCTTGTAAATATCAAGAAAATTGCATTTCATTAAACATAAAGGAAAAGAAATGTGTCAGACAACTGCACTGTGTTGCAGTAGGCAAAATTGTGATCCTGTTTTTAGGATGTACTCCTTCCCCAGCAAAATGCCTTGGAAATGAGAAGAGGGGGGAAAAGCATATCCATGAAAAAGGATTCTTCACAGAACTTAAGGACACAGGACAGGAATTATAATTGCCCTTGCTAAGAATGCTCCACCTGAAGATCCCCTTGTTTTTTAAGCAGCACCTTTCAGTTTGTATTATTTCTATAAAACTAACTAAACTAACTTCTTGATTCCTAAACAGGCATCCTTTAAAAAAAAAAAAAGGAAAAACAAAAGGTTGGAGATAATTTTAAGGCAGAGTTCATGACAGATTTTGTCATTCAACAGTTTGTCAAATTTACTTCACGTGTGGTAAAGCATTTATAGAATTAAAGGATAGAATATCTGAAGTACTTTACAACTGTCAAGCATTATTATAATAATGTGGTTTGCATTTTTATTTAAATTAGAGGTAACATCGTGAAAGATGTGTAAGCCTGCAATTAACTTGATATGCAGTGGGTTCTCCTAGTATTAATATTCAAGCAAACAACTGTAACATTGTCTTATAAGCCATCTGGGTTAAAACAGAAGAAAACACTGTATGTCAGTTTTTAAATTTACTGCTATGTATTTAAGAAGATCTGAAAGTATGAAACAGGATTAATTCTTTCATAGCAGATTCTGGCCTGATCCAGTCAGGACCACCTTCTCATTTTTTAAGTTGTAGGTGAAAATACAATTGTGCTAGTTTCTAATAGATGCAAAAGTCACTTAAGTGTCAATGGACCATTCCGGGTGACACATATGTGTTTGTGTATTTGCTATTTTTAACTGAAAGTATCTGTCTGTGTTGCAAACTGCTAAAGGGATTTTGAATTTGCCTTGTAAAAAACCTGTGAAATTCAGACTGGCCCTTGTTACAGTCAAACCTCTGAAACCGGTTGCAATATATTTCCCTAAGGAAGACTTTCACTTTATTATCTCATACAAAAATAATGATGGAGAGCAAGCAGTAAAACTGGTGGCCGTCGAGGTCTGGTGAAGGTGTAAACCTTCAGAGCTTAATTGATCTCTTTTGACCATTATTTACCATGGCACATATTGCTGTAGCACAAATAGGCTCCAGAAATACCCAGGCAAATGCAGAAATAAAATATAGCTTTATTTCACTTTGCAGCTTTTTTTCCCAATTGAAATGTGCTTGCTCAAAGCTGTTCTGGTCCAGGTCAGATGGACAGAAGGCTCCTCAAGGGCTTGTTCCTGCTCCAATGTACCATGGTGTGCCACTGCCAGTGCAGTTACTGGAGAATAATATGGGTTATTGTGGCAGTTCTCAATTGCAACAGTGCAAATTCAGAGGGTTTAAATTGTTTTCCATTTGCTCTGGAGTAGGAGAACAAGGATGCAACTTCCTGCATCCTGCACAGGAGTTGCCTCTGCTTTTTTTGCCTCCCTGTTTTCTTTTCATGGCTCCTAAAATATCCACACATATGAACCATCATTTTCTGTGGAGTACTTGCTCTGAGACAGAGCATGTCAGGAGAGCATGATGGCAATTCATCTACCATACTGAGACACCCCTGAATTGAAAGAATGTGCTGATTCTAAAACTTTACTGATTGTGCCAGAGTGGAGCTGGTCTGTTGGCTAAATTTGGTTTACATGAAACTGTATTGGTCAAGCCAGTCATTAGCAGTGAGCATGCATAGTGACTGCAGAGGTTGCAAGTGAAAGGATCCAGAATCCAGGAAGCTGGGCTCAAATAGGTGGGGATCTGAGAGACACGCCTCTAACTAGAAACTGATGACGTTCAAAGTAGGGAAACCCCCCCTATTAGAGTATTTGATTTGGCTTGTTTTGCATCCTTTTTTTAAAGTAAAGTGAAAAATGTATGGTTTTTCCCTCTTCTGCTCTCTCTAGATGCTCACATTTCAGTAGCAGGTGTCGACAAATTTCAGTCTCCCGCTTGCAAAACAGCACACGTTCTTGCATGAACAATTCCAACTATTTGATCCTAAGGTGTGAAGTAAAATCAAAATTTGGGCTCAAGCTGAGTTTAGCTGAGGAGGAGCTCAGAGGTGACCTCTTGATTTTGCTATTTTTCTGTTGATGTAATATTTTTGAATTGAATAAGACATCATTCACTTTTGTTTCTCACAGAAATAAACTACACATTCGTGAACTCTAAGTAGAACTGGTAATTAGACAAATCTCTGTCTTCAATTTTAGAGTTACTGGATCCTCCACCTTTACACTTACAATCAAGTTATATTGTTACACATAGCCATAGAAAGGGAATTTATGTTGCTCTCAAAGTACAGAAGTGACCTTCTCTTCCTCTGCTCTCTTTTACCTCAATCTGAAATTTTTAACATTCAAGTAAAAATGTATTGGACTCCACATTTGCACATCTTTCACAAAACTTATTTTGTTGAAACTGATTAGTTTTTATTCTTTGAAATAGGAAGTGTCATGTCTTGAGGTCAGCACACTGGGCTTGCCTTTTAAAGTGCTTTCATTTTATATTATTTTTGAGAGACATTCTTACTTCAAAGTATATTTGACTATGCAGTTTTATGTTCCTTCTTCAAGTAAAATGCAAATCCTGCTGAAGACATGGAGAAATTTGAACTCATTTCAGTGGGCTTTGAGCTGTGCCTATGCACCTCAGGAGAACTTCTTGTTGTATCTGTTACTGTAAAAGAATAAATCAGCCAAACTCTCTTCTTGATAACCAGTAGAATTCCGCTAAACCTACTGACCTTCCACAAAATATGAAGAAACAGCTGTTGGACTGGTTTTGTTTTTGAAGAACTCCTTTTTTGCACTTCCACGTATCTGATTGTAGACGTCTCTTAAGTCTTGAAAGCATTAGGAGGATCTGTTATGAGGAGCTGAGTTTAGCAAAATTTGGAGCTGGAAATAAGGTGGAGTAAGAGTAATGAACCATTGTAACAGTTCACTATAAAGTGTGCTGTAAATTCTCCATTACCTGGAGGCATTGAATCGTGACTGGATGCATGTTGAAAAGACATGCTCTAGCTCAACCACAAATTTTTGGACTTGATGGTGGAATTGCAGGGGGAAATCTACAGTCTAGTTTTGCAGGAACTGAACAAGGCGATAAAAATGATTCCTAGAAGCCCTGAGATCTATGCGTCTGTGAGTATGTTTTCAATCAGAATACACTGGGGTGCTCTGAAGTAAAAGCTATATTAGTCTATTGCAAAAAATAACTAAAACATTATCAATATATCAAAATATAATCAATATTCTGTAATAATAGTGGTCAGATAATGGTAGAGGCTAGCAATCTAACATAGGCTAATTATTAAAGAAAGAATCTTTTTTGTTTCAAGCATGAATTTTTCATGTGAACTGTGAATCCCACTGACAAATAACAGTTGGAAGAATGATGTCTTATTATTTAGGCCTCACCATTGAAGTTAAAAGCTTTATCACTTGCTTCAAATGGGAATCTAAAAGAACCTCACTGTGACAAGAATATTTTTTGTTCTGAACCTGCTAACCTCTACATGTCCAGTAAGCATCCTGAGAAATACTACTTTGCATGGATTTTTGCTTGATCTTTAAATCAAAGGGACTTGCTTTGCTTAGAAAATCTTCAGAAAAGTGTGTAGAGTTTTGGTAACCAATTTCCACCCCCTCTGTGGAGGCGGAAGCATTATGGGAACAAAATGTTACAGGGCAGAAATGAAGTGACAGGGTTGAGAGGGATCTCAGGCACAGTGGCTGCTCAAAGGTACCACAGCCAAAGGCATGCTACATTCTTCATGCAGACATGACACTTCATCCTGTGTCTTATGGAAATACAGAACAGTCTCATATTTAAAACAAAATGACAACACATCTCTTGATACTGTCTCAGAGCTAAGACTGATTTCAACCACCCCAATATAAAAAAATGACTGCTATGTCATCAAGTATGCGAGACAACCCTTTTTAAAGAAACCTTTCTTTATAACTAGCCCTGATAAATGTGTTACAAATAATTAGCCAGGACCCTTAGATTCCCTTAGACTGAAAATGATACCACTTTTGAGATAAAAAGTGAGAAAAATTCAATACATCGATATCTTGAGTATGTTAGCCATGACATTGTAAGGTGCAGAACTGAATGTTGCAGTCTTTTTTTGTTTAAGGGGGTTTCCTGTTTTGATGTGCTTTTTGTGTTTTTCCTATTACCATGCTAGCATATCTCCTGTTTTTTTTTCCTGTCAATACCCCTCAGTAATGTGACACATCTCAGGGTATTGAGGATCTAGCTGTTCCATTGGTCAAGCATCTGATAAGTGAACCTTACTCACTATTATATTTTCTAAGTAAGAAATTAGACAAAACCAGAGGGCACATCTTGAAAACTGGGCAGATAGCCACAGAGCTTCTAAAATTCTGAAGAAGATTCACAGACAGGTTAGTCTGGTAAACAGGTTGGCCTTCTTTACCCACTTCTTGCTAGCCAGAATTTCCTATAAAGCAGTTCACTGTAACTTCCCAACCAGTAAGTCTTTCCTAGCTTACCTTATAATTCACTTGTTTATATAGTTTGAACAGCCCAGATACCTTTTCAAAGGACAACTCTCTGTTTTGACAGCATCTTCATAGGTTCTAGTAAAAAGTCAGTGTATCTTAAGTACTAGCAAACAACATAATAGTAGTCAAGGGAAGCTGTCTCAGCCCTTGTCTTGGATAGCTAAACTCCCTTAAAAATGTAACTGTTGCTTACTGGTAAAAAACCTAAATAATTAACTTAATTTCTTCTAATTATATCTAGATGGAACTCAATGCCTGATGATTTTCCTTTCTTAAGGCTTCTAACTGAAATACTAATAGCTGGAAAATAAGGGTTATGCCATGTCAAAATAACATTTACAATTGAAGTCAGATGCTATGCAAACTTGCCCTCTATGTCTTGGATGATGCATCTCAATCGTGACAGTCAAATGGTGAAATGTAGAATGTGGACAAAACCTCAGTAAATCATTACACTTAATCTCTGTTTTCCTTTAGGAGTGAAAGTTGTTTTGCAGCTTACGAATGGTTGTTCAAAACCATCATCTTTCTGCTTATACTGTCTCTCTCCCTAGGCCATGCACACTTCACTGTGTCTGTCATGGCTTAGGAAACAGGAGCTACATTAGTGTCATGCGCATTATTTGGGACATGTTGTAAAGAATCCTGATGTTTGTGTACTCAGGGATGTAGAGGCTTGCTGCTTTCTCTACTTTGTGTAAAACCCCCTGTTCTAATTGCAGTTAATGATACTGATTACAGTGGAGAATCCAAAGACAATGTAATCTAGTAACTATCACACTGACCGGTGTTTCTGGTTGTATTCCTTGGTCAGCTACTGTTAACTGTCTTAGGAAAATCACTCTGGGTATTCCAAATTTCTCTTCCTTCTCCTAGTTGCTTGTTCCGCTTATTTAAATTGCCATCTGCCCAAATCAGGACGACTTCTTGCTGTGCATGTGTAGAATTCCCACCAAAGTAGGAGTCTGCACTGGGACTCGCCTGCCCTTGCTAGCTAATGTAAACACAAATGACATGTTTACCTGGGGGAAACTTTACATTTTTTGATGCAAGGACGGTGATTCTTCCAGTGGGTTGTGCACAGGTGAGAACAGAAAGCTGTCGGGGCAGGCCTACCCTGTATAGGTTCCCTGTATTTAGGATTAGAATCAGATTTACCTGAAATGCTGAAACAGTCTGTGGTGAGGGTGGCACGTGGTCCAGAATCAGGCTCAATCAGTCCGAAGGATTCCCGATACTGGTCAATATTTCCTGTGAGTGTGAAGCTGGCTACGTAGTGAACACTCAGTATGTGCTGGAAGTTATGCATTCATATAATCACCACCACTAATCCACTTTGGAAATAAGACGTAAAAAAGTGTTTCCAGGCATTTATTGAATGAACAGTGCTTAATAATTTTCTTCCTGCACCTGCAAGCAATCACAGTCTGTACCTTTGAAATCTAGAAGGTATTCTGAGGGATGTTACCATCAGAAAAAAGATAGTTATGGCAAATTAAGTGTCAGCTGCAAACTGTCTCATTGTTTATTTCTTTTTCTGGAGCACCCAGCTAATATGTTTATTCCATAACCCAGTAACTTCTCAAGCTTCATTGCCAAAACCCCAACTGACCTGTTCCCAGTTGCCAAAACCTCTAACTTTCACCCTTTCAGCTTTCCTGATATTAGATAAATCAAAGTAAAATAAACTGAACTGAAAATAAAAACAACACAAAAAAAAGTTATGCTAAATATGTTCTCATGCTCATTCAAAAAAAATGAGAAGCCTTCCATTAATAAAAAATTCTGTTTGTCTTTCCAAAAAAACATGATAACAAAGCAGTCTGCATTTAGACACAAGATGTCATAGAACGACATAATTTCAATTTTAGAGAATAAGTATAAATCTATTTCTGACATGGAAGACAGGGCTGCAGTACTGGCTTTTAGGCATGTGCTTACTTTATAGATGTAGTTGTTATAGAGTAACTGTAAAATGTTTAGCAATGGATTCTGGTGTTAGTAGCCTACAGGAGGTGTTCTTTCTGACTTTGACTTTATATGTGCATATGAGAGAGTATCATGCTTTCTCTCTCCAGGCCTTAAGCACAGACCTACAGAAGCAAGACAAGCTTCTCCTCTGAGTTAGGAATGACTTGCTTTTCTGTTGGTGGACAAAATTAAAAGAAAAGCTAACACAAGGATACTTACAGTCTTGATTAAATTATGCCTTCCAAAAAGTAAGTGGCCCATTAAAATAGACTTAGTAAAAGCATGAAGGCTTAATTTGGTGATAATTTGCAATATTTCTGTTGAATATGTATTGAGTACAATTCCATGATGGATGACATGTCCTTTCTTGGTGTTGCAGGGAAAGTGTTCGCACTTGAGTCCAAGAACAACTCTCAGGGTCTGGATTTAGCTGAAGCTGAGAAAGCTTGTGTTGACCTGAGTGCTCGCTTAGCAACTGCAGAAGAACTGAAAAGGGCTGTTCTGGACTGTTCTTTTGCTGGCTGCACCACAGGATGGCTCGCTAGCGGCTCTGCCGGGTAAGGACAACAGTGTAACACTTTGTGGGAAGTAGGAAGGGTGGTTGTCAAGCAAGTTTTCCACCTTGACTAAGATTTGCTGAAAAACACTGGCCACAATTCAAGCACCACAACATACAACTAAATTTGCCACTCTGCCCCCAGAATTAGATTTTACAGCTAATATTGCAGGTATTCAAGTGTTCATCAGTCTCACATTACAATTTCCCAGATTTGATGCAATTTCCTCTTCTTCTTTCCTGCTGAATTACATCGTTGTGGCTCCTGTTCCCCTGGCCTGTAGTGAGGTGCTGAGCCCTAAAGTGCTTTGCAGGCTGAGAAAGCTCATCAGGGAACTGATATTTTCCCTCAATGTATTTGAGGTAGCTCAGGTGACTCGATGTGGCACTAGGCTGAGCTTTTCCTTGCACAAAGCATTGTTGCCCCTGTAGAGACCAGTTTAAAGCAGGAATGTAAATGGAAGAGTTGAGGGAATGTCTGATGTCACTGAAGCTGGGACCATACAGGAATTGCCAAGAAGGAGTATATCTACTCTATTTTCAATGTTCAATGATGATAAAGTTTTGTTTTATGAAAAAAGTGTTTCCAAACGTTAGTATATTATTAGATTTTGTGTCAGTTATCAGTTCTTTAAGTAAGCATTGGTGTTTCTGTATTTTCAGTGATAAAGTTTCCAAAGGACAGAAAATTACTACTATTAATGAAATATTATATTTAAACAATTTCAAGCAAAAGCAGCTGTTTTCTGTGATTTTATTTTTTCCCAGGTGAAAAATTGTTTGAAAATTTTTTGTACGTACTTATTGGTCATTAAAGAAAAATAAATCCAGAAATGTCTCAGGATAAAAGACAGTGATCTAAATCCTAAACATCTTTTTCCCAAGACAGTTGCTGAGATATCTTGCAGGCTGATGAGACAAGAAAACTATATAACTGTAAGAAATGCATGACAAAGTTGTTGGACAGGGTCTTTTATACAACCTCTGTATTCTGGCAGTAAGGAATGATGATGGGCAGGAGAAGAAATCATCCCGTTTTTTTATTTAAGCAATACCACTCAGTCAGTCCACTGAGATCCTCAATTAAATGCTGCAGGCACTGGAGCTGTGACTATTAATAGAACAGCTATGGACTGAATACCTTCAATATCAAAATTGTGCACAGTGATAAAAACACATCGTACTGATGGGCAGGAAAGGAAGATTTTTCATCTCTTCCAACTCACCGTACTCCATTCCTCCAGTAAACCTGTCCTTAGTATGGAAGTCTCTAAACTATTTATCAGAAAGAACTTTGTGGGGGCATATCAGCACACCATTGCTGTGCAGTCACCAGATCTGACCTCCACTGGAAAGCTTCACCACAGAAAAAAGTTCTTCAGGGCTGAAATTTTATACTCTAGGGCTGTTTTACCCATGGCTGGGCAAGCACCAGAATGCACGTTACTTGGTTCGTTGAACTTGGTATTTTTGGCTCTGGGGAAAAATAGGAATTGTATACTGCCTAAAAAGGCTAATCTGTTTTCACTGTAAGTTAGTGCAGCTCTGGAGAAAGAAGCGAGCAGTAGAGGGCAAAGTGTGCAAATGGGACAAAGTTGTTTAAGTTGAACAAGTTCAGCTTCAATATAGAGATTTACAGAGAGATTTAGATGAAAGGCTGAAATGATGCCAGAAGGAGTTCAATGACAATACATGCAGGAGGAACATGCAGTCTGCTTGAAAATATCTTCACAGGGTTCTGATTTACCTCTGTCAGTCCAGGAATGATATGAGGACATCACTATGGACAGCACAAAGAAAACCTCTGTCAGACTGCAGCTGTAGTAAAAACAGACAAACAAACAAACAAACAAGCAAACAAAGAAGTTGCTGGAGTGTTTATGGAATGGGATGGAGAATATGAATAAAATATATACACGTAGGTCAGTGTAATAGCCTGCTTAGGAATACTACATATATTGTTACTATATTTTGGGAAAAGTACTAAAAGTGTCTCAAAAAAGGGCTTAAGAATAATTAAAGGAATTGAAAATCTATTAAGAAGGGGCTCCAATTATTTTACTAAATTAGTTATTTATTTTTAAAAATTTACCTAACAATACTTTGGGCATGTATTTGATAAATGGAAACATGACAGCAGGGATAAAGGATAGCTGGTATCCAGAAGAACCTCTCCACACCAGCTGATTTTACACAGAGAAGAGAAAGCAGGCTTCACAGCATGCCCACATGTTAGAGAAGTATGGAAAATTATTTCCAAAATAAAGGACTCTTTGCTGGGCACACCTTGTGTATTTCTCTTGATGAACGTCCACATCTTTGAATGAGAAATGGCCTCTCCACATCTGCCAAGTCCAGAAATGTTCAGGACTTTGTAAGTTGGATCTAAAATCTTGGAATCCTCCCAGCAGATGACTGGCGTCCGATGCAGATCACAGAGCTTTAGTCTAATACTCTCTCATATCCTCTTGGGCTGTGTACATCAGAAGGGGGATGAATAGCAGGGAGAATGATAAAAGAAGTTCCTAATTTCAGGAAGAATGAAGTTTGGTTTATTTATATGGTGCCTGGAAGGTATCCCAATCTTTCCCCTGAGGAAAAAAGGAGTAGACATTGGCAGTAAAAGTAAACACAAACAAATTATGTGATTGAAGTCACTATAGTGTTGCAGATTTTCTGACATGCTTCAGCTCTCCTTTCATCACTTAGACTTAAAACTGAACAGGAGCTCTTGCAGACATGTAAGGACTTTTTCTGTGCTAGATCCATTGTCCAGGTTTTGCACAAGTCTGTGATTTGTTCACTTCTGATGACTATTTATGGTCTTAGTGAACAATTACAAACCCACTTCTAGTAAATATACCTATCACTGGTGATTATTTTGTCCTATTATGATTTTTACAGCCAAATCAGAGCGTGGAAACCTGTGGGAATTTCTCCTGTTATGGCTGAGGCACATCACTGAGTCAGTGTGAGCATGTTTATATTGCCTGCTCTCTGGGCTGTGCTTCTTCTATGGGCAAAGAGGAGCATTTGATGTAAAGAGCCAGCCCAGTTTGGGTGACTGTCAAATTTCTGATGACTCTCATGTAAATGCAGATCATCCATATTTAAGTATGCCCACTTCAGTCCCTGCAAACCGGGCTAGCCCAAGCAGCAGGTCTTGACAAATATGATTCATTTCAACTGATGCAGAATGGAAATTGCTTAAACAAATAGATCCTTGCCAGCAAATCCAAAGACACAATAAACTGGGTGGTTTTGTGATTTGAGCAGCCTGAGACAGAACTTCTTTCACAGGAATAAGGGGATCTTCTTGTCTTGCCTTTGCTGTTGTTCAGACCAACCCAATTCAGGGCTCAGGGCTCTTTGCACAGACGAGTCCCTGGCAGTCCAGGGGCAAAGGAACCTTTTGAGAAGAACCACTGACAAGTAGGTAGGGATAACTTCTCCCAGCAAGCCAGAAGTAAGCCGTTTACAAGTCAGTCCTGACATGTGTAACTTATAAAGCATTACACATTGTTGCATTTCAGGAAATGAAATGTCGTTAGGCAAGTCTCATTTGTCAGATGAGCTCTAATAGCTATTTATACTAAAAATGACACTCTTATGACTTACTTGCATGTCAGACAAGTGAGTCAGTAAAACCATCAAGTGATCTGCCAGGATATAAATGAAAAAAAGGCGGCAGAGTTCTCTGAAAGGCTTTCTCTGCTATCTTTTAAATTCAGATGTCATGCTGGAAAACTTTGTGTGAGTCTTCCAGCCCCGGGCAGCATGTCCTGTAGGGTCTTAACTTCTTTTCTGGGGTTTTTGAAATTTGGGAAGTGAACATGATACAATTGGTCTTATGATCAACCCTGTGCACAGAATATTAGAAAGCAGCTACTTATTTTAGAAATTGTTAAACATCCTCAGCACCTTGTATTAATATACCCATAGCAAATTTACTCATTTCCAGTGCTTTTGTAGGATGGAAAAAGCTGAAGCTGCCCTATTCCCTAACCTGTTCCTTATTTGCCTACAAAGGAATGGAGCCATGTATCTCTTCTATAACAGCTTTGAAGCTCTGCATAGACTTTCTGTTCTATGATAGACCTCCTACAGGGCTGTCAACCTGCTCCTTTGCGTAAAATTGCCCTGGGCTGGTTCCTACCCAGTCCCTGGAGGAATTATTCTGGAGGGGATAAGTCTGGGGTGAGCAAGCAGAGTCAGCTAGAATAAGCTCTGCTCTGAGAGTCAGAAGACAGGGGTTCTTTTCTTGGCTGACCACAGACCAGATGTTTGCTACTAGGAAAATTACTTCATCTCTATTTTTCCTTCCTTTTGTTAGCTCTTTGGGTTTTGCACTGACTGCTTTTGAATGCTTCTACAGTGTCAAACACAACAGGGCCCTCACTGCAGATGACACCAGTGGGAAATGTAACAATAAGACTCAAATATGGCATTTCACAAGGCTACCTACTTCTTTTTCTGCCTACTGCCTGGGACTTGCCCAGCACCTGACAGTATGGTAATAAAAGCACATTTCCTGGGAAAAGAAAAAAGAAAAAAGAAAAAAGCAATATTCAAGGAATGAAATAAAGGGTCAGTTGCTAACCCTTTCCAGTCCTCTCATCTGAATTTGTAAAGCCTTGGGCTTGTGGGTCCCTTGAAATTCATCCAGGTCTGCGTGCTAAAACAGGTCTGCTTGCCCTTTGCAGAGAAGCAGTCCTGGTGATATGTCACTTTGGCAAGCTCTTGGTTTTATTTCAAGGCTGTGCTCTGCTGACTGATGACAATACATACGAATTTGCTCCCAGACAGGTATTTGAGGCAGGTCAAGTAATTCCCTTCAAGAGAAAAATCCAGACATAACTGACAGGACATGGTCCAATTCAAAATGCTAGAGTTGCTTATGAAATCATCTGAGGAGGTCTTGGACTCTAAAATGCCTTCATGTCACAAACTCTAGTCCCACAGCTCACAGCTCATGTCATGCTCTCCTAGAAGATGACTTTGTCTTCTTGTTGTTTCTTGTCAATCATCTCAGAAAGTCTCATATAAGGTAAAAACAAACTGTGTTTCGGGAATAGGGGTTTCTACATAAAGCTCAGTCAAGAGACTTGAATTTAGGAAATGAGCATGGCCAGTTTACTCCAAGGGATGATATCACTGAGCAATGTGGACATGACCCACTTTCCATCAGCTTTGGGAGGAGAGAAGCAAATCTTTTCTTAGCCCAACCTAAGGCTATGGGACGATAGCACGGACAAAGTATGACAGCTATGTTTCTTGCAAAAGAGATGGCCTGAAAACTGAATAACTTTTTAGAAAATGTACTTTTTGAGGAACAGCATTGTACAAAAGAAAATACGTATTTTTTATGTATTTTCTAAGACAAGCATCCAAACCACCACTTGCTGAACTGTAGCATCACAGTCATCAGAGCTGCCATTTATTGAGACGTGACTCTCACTTTTAAATTGTATTTTTACTGGAAGGTTTTTTTAATGAATTCTGGGGGATTAGAGCAATTTTAGCAAGTTTTAGCACAAAAGGCAGGGGCTTGATAGTGAAATTAATTAATGCCAGAAGGTTAGAAAACATTCCTAAGACCAAGGAAAATCACAATATTGAACAGGAAGATAAGCCTTACTTTAGAGATGGAGTAACAGAAACGGGGTGCAATGCAACAGTATTGTATGAAGGCTAATAGGAATTTCCGCCTTAAACCAGCAGTTCAGCTGGAAAGGCAGGGCAGGAGAAAGAGCTGGGTGTAGTCACAGAAGACAGGGCAGCAGTGGGCCTGTTGTAAAATGAAATAACTCGTGTAAAATTTGTGAGAAAAATAAAAGCGATCCTCCTAAAAGATATCCACCAGCAATGCCCGAGGAAAGAGGGCAGTACTGAAGGGCTTGAATGAGGCACCAGTGAGACACCACCTGCAATAGTGCAATGTAATTCTTGGCATCCAAGCTCAGAAGGTGTGGGCCCAGACTAGGATTAGTCCAAAAAAGCACCTCTCTTATCAAAAGGCGATTAAAGGTGATCATTTGTTTAGCTGAGCAAAATGAAGTCAAAAATGGGATATGCTTACTTTTTGCAAATGCACAAGAGGGGCTTATACCAGGATTTTGACTTGCCAGATATCTAATGAAGTTGATTTTCTACTTTTCAAAGGAAGTTCACATATTTTGCCTTTTTTTTCAGAATCTCTGTAATGCTTTGTCATATGTGAAAGCCTGTCCTCTGAGAATGAGCTGCTTTGTGAATCAATAGCATTCAGAAAAATATTTTTGTATTTTTTAAACCCTTTGGTGACTAATCAGGGACATCTGTTATGAAAGCCATGGATTAAACTGGAGCCCGTAAAGTGAAATTGGGTAAAACCAACTTTCTAGTGACGCTTGACGTGTCACTGAGCATCCAACTAGTCCAGGCCAGGAAGCAACATGATTCTCCTTTACATGCATTAGGAATGCTCAAATTATATGTACCTAGTGACACTAGAGTAAAATGGCTATATAAAATCTTTCATACTAGGCTACAGTATGAAGGCTGGCATGAATGGGCCATATTTATTTAATGAACAGAGGCCTTACTATTTCAGTAGTCATATGTACAATTTTAAGCACAAAAGGCTGCATTTTGGTGTATATTTTTAAGAATCTAAAGGATATTGGTTCTGCCTTGGTAAGACCTCCTTTTGACATTTCCAGTGGCAGTATTGCTGTTGGAATGTCTTCATGTCACACTTAGTAGCTGCTTTCTTTGGGTCACATCCAGCCAAAATTAGCCTCTATAGTTCCCAGTCAATGGACTTTCCAAAGCCCACCTGTGCTCCCCTTCATGGCTTTTCAGGGAAATTTTCTTTCCTTTGGTAATCATGAACATGCCATTTATATTTTATTCCTCATCAGAGCCAGCTTTGTAATTTGCAGTTTCCCAAAATACAGAAGGGAAAGACTAAGAATAAAAATCCCCTAGTTTGGCTTCCAGACTACTGCTGTTTTTTTTCTCTTACCTAGTTACTGAAATACAAACAGTAAAGCTGACCTATGAAAAAAAAAATAGCACGAGATGTTAAAGATTTATCTTGACTAAGAAAAGTGAGGTTTTTAACTTTATAATTAGGGGAAGGCTTCTTATAGTATGCTATGAACCAGACTTTCACAGTGCCTCAGCTAACACGCTGTTGCTGATGTTCTTCTGAGCTGAATATATTGCAAGCTCATACTACTATGAATCAATGTCATAAGACCATTCTGACTCAGTTCAGTGAATTTATTGACTAAGACTACAAATCCTAAAATCAACTGGCAGATAAAGTACCAACTACAAAAAATGTCTCACCTACTGTTTTCTGTGCTGATGGATGACGCTTTATCATATAAACTCAGCTGTCAAATCCATATGTTTTAACTTGGGCTTACTGAAAACTTTCAAGTACTATAAAATTGCCTTGTAATTATCTTAGAAAGCAAAAGTATCAGTGGATATTACTACAAACAGAATTTGTAATTTGTATAAAAATAGCATGCCTTTATTAAAAATACCTTTATTATACATACCTACCATATATGAAATTAACTATAATTACTATGGTTTGAGCATATAATTATCATATATTTATTAATACATATTATATAATGGCATATTATGGCATATTATAAAATAATATTATTCATGCCAGCTTTTCTGCTATTTCCTTCTTTGAACAGAGGAATTAAGAGAAGAGCAAAATATACCAATTACTCATTTGTTACATAATACATTATAAAAAAATTTAAGCAGCACAAGAGTAAGCTGAAGGCTTCTGGGAAGTCTGGTTCATACCTTATTGTGCTACATATTAGATTTTCTCCTAGTGTGTGCTCATGATATCTGCAATATCTGAGTCATGGCACAGGAAAACGATGATCAGATGGGCCGGTCTCTGATCTTTTTTTCAAGGTGGGTACAGAAGAAGGACTGTTAATTGTTCTTAGCTGGGTGAATCATATTGTACAGCAGCAGTTAAGCTGAGGTTCAACAGAGTGCAGAATCCCTGGTCTCCTGTTTTCTGTCTTGAGAGGAGAAGAGGCATCGTGAAGCAGTTTGTCCTTCCAGGCTGGGTGGCACCAGACTGAGAAGATTCTCAGTAGTTTGTCAAGGAAACAAAGGTGACACCTTTAGGCACCTTCCAATTTTTCATCAGAGAGGAGGGGCTGTTGTCAACATCACCAAACACATTTTTATCTTACTGGACAGCATGTGGTACTTTCATGGTCTATGGTGATAGTGTTTCTGATCGATTTGTATGCTGACATTGAGAGTTCATGGCCATGTAAGAGTAATTTTCAGGGATGCATGGATGTTTCAGGTAGATATGTATCACAGACAATTACCATGGGTGATGTGCTGTCCGAACTCAGTATGTCTCTTCTGAGCACATCTGCCTTCATCAGAAATCTCCACAGAAAGAAAATGAAATCAAATCTGTTTCTTAACTAAAAGGCACAAAATCAAGCATTACACTGCTCTGAGCATCAGATGACATTGTACGCTGACTAATGAGCTTAAGTTCAATTAATGCATGAAAGTATCCATAAATAGAACTAAATGTACATGACTACATTCTTCTGAATGGCTGTGTAGGTGGATGTACCCCTTAAAAAAGTGTAAAGTTTGTGACATTCTCTGAGCCATGATGCGTGCCCCAGTGCAATAATTCAAAACAGTCAAGAAGCAAACCAGGCAGCAACACCTCTCTGCAGGGTGCTGGAAAGAGTAGGATAACTGTACAATTTTTTTGTCTCTTATTTTATTAGCATGGCTGTGCTGCTGCTGAAGAAATTTCAAGATATGGTGAATTCTGAATTCGCAGCCATTTTTCAGTCATGAAAATTGTAACAAATTTAAAAGCATCGCACTCTACCTTTTAGAACTGTGACAAAAGTGTACCTGTATATTTAAGCTGAAATTATGGATTAAAAACTAGCATTTTAGGATTTAGGGGAACCCTCAAGAACCCAGAAAATAGACTATTAATGTGTATTTTTAGTCATACCTGAAATCCTGCTGACTGCAAAGAGACTATTTCTATGCCATGGGCATTGCAGGTCTGATCGACCCGCTGCTGAGAAATGCTGAGCACTCTTGAAGCTCCCCTCAGCAACAGCAATAACAGCTTACTGAAGGTGTTTAAAGCTTGCAGGACTGAGCTTGAGGTGGGAAACTACTGTCAGAGAAGAAGGAATGAAAGGGATTAAATAGATTTTTTTCTTCCTTCAGCTTTTTAGAATCATAGAATCATTAAGGTGTGAAAAGACATCTGAGATATTCAAGTCCAATCATTGACCCAGCAACATGTCTTGTGTACAAGACAAGGTTTCTTTCATTTCAGAAGGATTGCATTAGGATGCTTGCAGTTTTAATCAGATCAATTTTAAAACAACAAAAATCCAAATTAAAGTCCTAAGTAGCAGATACATGTAAATACATGTAAAGATCTTAATGCAATTTAAAGCCTTTCTTTATGTATAATGTTGAAACTTTATGCAAGGCACACCTTTGTAAGTTTGGTCGCACTGGTAGCAGCTGAGAAATGTTCTTAAAATGAATTAGCTAATCAATAAAATCTATCCACTACAAACTTATATTTATTTTACAATACTTGAAAAAAGAAGTCAGAAAAACTAGCACTTTAAACACATGATCTTACACCTGAGCCAGGCATCCTGTTTTGGTGATGGCCTCATTATACCAAGGATGTGTCACTTACACTACACATTTTGTAGCCTGCTGAAGAGCTGATAAAGAAATTACAGTGCTTTGGGCAGAAGCAAAATACATAAATATAGAAATTGAAATTAGAAATCAGAAAATTCAAGATAAGATTTTCAAAAGTGACTTCCAGGCCTCGGGAATTTTAGTCTTTGACAGGATGCAGAAATGAGGGTGGCCTGATTTTCAGAGACCAGAATTTTATGATGGTAACAGTCTTCAAAACTAATTTGTTTTCTTTTGTTGGTTTCTTTTCTTTTTTTTTTTTTTTTTTTTTGAGAGGGAGAGCCTTAAGCCTAAAGTACACAATTACAGACAAAAAGCGCATTTTTTTGCAGTCGTATCTTTACATGTCTCCTCAGTGTTGCAAGACGTAACTGATCCAGGGATCTAAGCAAGTGAGTAATTATTGGAAAGATTAAGGTTGATGAGTTGATTTTTGAAGGGAGGCAGAAGTGTCTCATTCTCTTAGACCCTGTAAGACCCAGTGGAACAATATGTGAATATTATATACATACAGAAACTTTCTAACTGATGTACTGATCCTCCCAGTCATCTGAAATCATTTTGGCAGATCAAGTTGCTTTTGTCTAAGTGCTTAATTACTGACTTAGAGGTCTTGGACTTTAAATCCATTAAATTCTGAGAGAACTGGATGTAAAACTTGTGTTGACAATATCGTCCTTAAAGAAGGACTTTTTGGAATGGATTTTTTGTCCCTCAAAAAACCAAGTGGAATTTTCTCTACAAAGGAAACGTATTTTGTTTGAAATCGCAAAGGGGCTTTCAGCAGGGAATGACATCATGTTGTTTTCCAGAGGAGAAGTGTGGCAGGAACCATTCTGGTGCACATGCGTGACCACCACCATACGGCTTGTTTCATGTTGCTTTTGTTTGTTTATATTAAAAAACACTAAAGCTGCATATTTAGCTACCCAAAAGCTAACGCACGCCCAAATGAAAATAGTCTGTACGACCATAATTCAACCTATTTCTGTAAATAAATTGTTATATAGTATTTAAGTAAATGATCAAATACTGGGTTTCCACTGGTTCTTTTCCACCCTCAATGAACAGGCATTTTATTTACTTTATTTTATTTATTTTATATTATTCTGTTTTATTTCATCTTATTTTATTCCTCAAATTTAGGGGAGGACTGATGGCACATTAGTTCAACCACTGCACAATACAAAATGATAGATTTCCTCCACTGGAAGGGTTCCTTCTGTGGAAAGCATTTTTATCTTCCTTTCACTAGAACAGTGCAACACTTCCACTAGCTTACTGTCCACAAAAATATAAACCCACACCATTAATATCCACCTGCAAAAATTTGGGCTGAAATGACTTTCCCAGCCTTTGTAAGCTCCAATGTAACAGTAAAACTACTGTTTTCTACAAGAAACTCTCTTCTATTTGCTAGTTTTATGCAGCCAGTACAGCTGAGAAAAGAGATAATTAGTAAACTCTTACTTCATAATCAGCATCTACCGGGTTGTAAAACCCAATACAGATCTAATATCTTTCTTCAAGCCTATCAGGGGCAACAGGATGGATTAGGTACTGCTGAGTACCAAACCAGAAGAAATGGAGTTTACTCCAAAAGTGTGAAATTGCTATTTAAAAAAAAAAAAAAAAGCCGTCTTTTCTTCCAAGAACCCAAGATAACTGAGTTTCCCTGTGTTAGCTTTTGAACAGTTAAACATGCAACCTTAATGGTTCTTTAATGTAAATGCTAATGATTTATTATCTTCCAGATTGAATCTTGAGTTTTCTATTCATTTCTATCCAGGTGCCATTGGTGGGAATATGTATTGCTGAAATGTGAGAGCAAAATATGGCCTTAAATACTCTGGGTATAGGTCTAATATTTAGAAGTATTACAGAATATAATAAAATAAACATCCTTGATTGCTCTCTATGCCTTGAACTGATCTACAGCAAACATTTTTCTAATTACACCTATTTCTGCCTTGGCTTTTTTTCATAGATCTTCCCACACCACTACATTACCTGCCAACACTGAAATAGTTGAGCTGAGGCTAAGGCCTGACTACTCTGACAAAGAAATCTCCAAATTTCACCTGCATGTACAACTCCAGAAGATTTCTGATTATTTTTTTCTTCTTCTTCTTTATTTTAGGACAATTATATGCAGAAAGACGGGCAGCAAACAGCAGAGCGTGAAAGCCATTGATGTTAAAATTGAAACCGATCCCTTTGTGAATGACCAATATGATGCTTTTTGTGTAAAGGATGAAGGTCAGCACTGATATACTTTTGAACTAATGCAGAGTCATCACTGTCTTGAAGCATTGAAAGTTTTGCCTTCAATTTTTCTGCTGCTGAGAGAGAAAGAGGAAATGTCAAGGGATAAATCTTTGTAGTAATTGCCCACAACAAGAGCCAACTGCTGCAGACGTTGGTTGCAGCAAATAAATTGTGCTATCTTTTGTCTTTGCTGCAGTTTAGTGAGTTCAAACAGCACTACTGATCTGGCAGAACCTATTTTGGTGCTCACAGAACATACTTTATGGAAAGGAATATATCTGGAACCAATCTAATGGAAATGCCAGAAGCATGACCCTTACTCAGCACCGTAGCTGAATGTAACTCAGGAAGCTGGCTTCCAGCTGCAACGCACCATGCTGTTGCATATCTATCAGTATACAACAGTCGTATGCAAATAACTTCATTGCCTCCATTTTAGTTTAGTTTTGGTTTGGTTTGGTTTGGATTGGGTGTTTTTTTAACAAATGTAGACCAGGCTGCTAGGGCCTCTGATATATCCCAGATGATTCTGAAAAATCAAACTGCTTCCAGTGTAAATTGGAGCTTTAATTTTTCAATACTTAAATTCTGGAACCCACAAGCAAAAATCAATTCTGAAGGCAAAAAGTAAATTGTTACTGGTAGGCAGGATTGTGTAAACAAATTTGGGAACCCCCGAAACAGATTGTTGATGTCTGCAGTGAGTTTTTGCATCTGATTTCCATGAAAAGCAAGGGTAAGCAGATGGCATTTACTGAGAAGCTAAGTTCACAACACAGGGGGACATTCTGATAAACAGTCAGTGGCAGCAGTGTGAATGAAAACGTGGTTGAAGTGAAATGTGGCAGAGGTGATGCATATTTGGTGTGTACCAAATCATTATTTTTAGAAAGAATGACTTTAGCAGAGTTTGACCATCCTCTCAAGTAACCCGTGTGATCTCAACTCCCGGCTCCGTGCTGCTGTGAGCGATGCCAGCTCTGTCACCCAGTTGCTAATGTGGTGACACAAGCACCTTTGTGCTTTCTTCCATGCTGCTCCTCACATATAGAAGAAGCTCCCTGTAAACATCTGCAAAACTCTTTCATTGTCTTCCTTCAAATCTCTTTTGTCATCATCCCCCCCCTCGAGAAAAACCTTGCAGTGGGTGGGACAGCTGTGGGACGCTGAAATCATTGCTCTGGCCACTATTGTTCCATTGTGCCCTTGTGCTCCCCTGTCTGTCCCCACCTGCTCCATCCGAGCTTAGGCGCAGATGCTGGATCTCGGAGAAGGAGCTGTGTTTACCTTTTGCATTTGGTTACTGCTCGTCGTAAAGGGGCTGATAAGAACGTAACCAGACAAGATTATGCTGGAAAGGAGTGCTACACAGGACTCAGGAACTGCATAGTCAAAACTTCAGGGAAATTCAGACAATTTGCAAAGAAGGAACAATTCATGAAGAATTTGTTTTGTAGAAGGCAGGGAATTTTCTGATGACTGAACAAGATGATCATCCCAATGCACTCATCAAGTAGTCCTCACACACAGAAACGTTTCTGGATGACGCTAAGCTTCCCTCTTCTTTAAATACATAAAAAATTTGGGATGCAGAGCCAATGTTTGAACAGAAAGACTTAAGTGAAGTTGTGTGGCAAAGCCTGGTTTGTAGCTGGTATGAAAAGAGCAAAGTCCGGAAAGGAAACAGCCTTAACATTACAACAGTTACACACAAGACAGCACAGAGCTGTTGACTGATGAAAGAACATCCTCAGGGATGCCACTTCCAGTTTTAGCAAATATCCAGTAAGAAGCAGCAAGAGCAAACCCTGCACCACAACCTCACACACAGCATACCTGTTCTGATCTTGTGTACATGTGGCTAATAACTACACATCTAAGTTTGGATTAATGAGTTGTTTCTTACATGAAGCCTCATGAATATTTTTTTTAGTCTTGGAAAAGTGGACATCACTTTTAATCTATACATTTGCAATTAAGATATAGTAATACATTAGATTTAAGTACAAAAGGCAAGTTGTTTTGCCCTGCTGAAAGTGATAAATCCCAGGTTTCTTACATGGAGACCTATGTCCCCATATTAATTTCTTCCAGCCCTGCCATTTCTTTTATATCCATGCAACCAATAATGAGCAGACTGGAGCTTTCCTTCTTTGTCAGACATGGTTGAGATGAGCCAAAGGCTCAGCCAGAGTAGTAGGTCGAAAACAGGCAGAGGGAACAGTCACATCAACCTCTACTTCAGAAACCAAGCTGATGTTTGTAACCCTTTGCAACTCTACTTTCAGTTCTTAGGCCTGTGCAGAATGCATCTCAAAACACCATGAAAGTTCTAATACAAACCATCACAAATTAACTTCTTAGCTTTTGATGTATAACTAACCTTTACTCAATTAACGTTTACCATGCAAATGAGTTGAGTCAAATTCCTTAAGTGCACGCCTCATCATGCCCCTGCAACGGGGCAGTAGTCAGATGCTATCAAGAGCTCTGGGTGTGCTTACAGCATCAGGCTTTTACAAATGAAAGTCTTGAAGAGAGAGTTTTTTGTTTTGTTTCTGAAATGGATCTTGTTCTGTACGCACAGAAGAATCACAGCAGTCTTTGAGACTAAGAGTTATCTTTTACAGGGAACTGATTCTAAGGGTTCTGTTTGACAAGGAAAGATGTAGCTGTAATGTTTTATGAATGCTCTGAGTATAGCTGCAGTTTTCACAGTACAGAGAAATGTGTCTTCTCAGCTTCTCATTAACACATGTTTTATGCAGCCATTAAAGTCAGCAAGACAACTCTGTACCAGCTCAGGATCCGCTGAGATCAGAAAGTTTCCCTCTTAGCCCTGAGTGCCAAAAAATACCTGAAAATATATTAGATTCTGCCAATTCTGAAAATGCAGTATCACAGACAAGTTAGATCTGACACACAGAGCTACTATCTCTATTAAAGTTCATAACAAAATACCTCAAAGTGTAAAGTAGATAAAGCAAGAAAACCAGAAAGCTGGAATTTTTCCTGCCTTATTTTTTTGTAATACTCCATACCCTTCAATTCCACATATATATATATATATATATATATATAATCCTCTTGGTTTTCTTTCTTACTTTTTTATTGCAGAAAAGGAAAGTTAATGACCCCTGAGTTTTACTTTTTCTTTCTTTCAGTGACCCACTGATATTTACGGGCAACAAATAAGATCTGTTCCATAAGGCTTTGATTTGCTGCCACCACAGGAAAACTAAACAGGCAGCAACTTGTAGTAGAGTACAGCATAAATGCAAATCAAACTTTTTTAAACATGACTGCTGGCTCCAGATATCCATCAAAGCTTGATGGCTTATGTACATATTTCAGTTAGCCTTTTTCAGCGGTAAGAAAAAAGAAATTAGTGTGTTCTTTACAGCAAATATATTAAGTGTGCTTCACAAGAGCAATCAAACTGCAGTTTGCTTTGTGTAATACTTGAACTATTTCTTTGTATTTGTCATGCTTTGCTGTAGATATAATTTTTTTTTTGGTAGTGCTACAGCTTCCGTTTTCAGAGCTTTGCATATTGCTGGCAGTTAATTCCCACTTCTCTGGTGATGTCACTTAAACTAATAAAGTCCTACCAAGCCCTGCCTGATATAAGAGGTGTTGGCATCCTAGTACTGGTAGCTTATAAGCAACACTTACATTGGCTATGATTGAGTTTTGATTCTTTGTACTCAGTACTCTTATCCAAACAGAAAAATTCCATGTACTTTAGGGTCTCTGCAATCAAGAAGAAAAATAAACATCCTCACTCATCTCATTCACAGGTCTGACTGTTAAGAGCTGCATTTTCTAATTTCTTAATGACAAGATGACATCCTAAAAATTCCAGTGGCCTCTCTGGAAAAACTCCTCTGAACTGGACAGCTGGAACAGGACATGTTTTATGTGAAAACGGATGTCTCATGTCAGCTTTCAGAGCATGGTACACAGTTAAAGCAGCAAATGTAGCAATTCCGTAAATTCCTGGCTCTACCGGGTGATGTGGAAGCTGAAGTCTGCATCTTTTTCATGTTGATTTTTTTGCATTGATCTTAGACTATCCTTTCTGTAGACAGAATTTTATCAAGACATCTCAAAAAAACAGAAAGTCTTTACAGACTAATGGGACGCTCATAGTTCAAATAAAGAAGATTCTTCTGCCGTAATCTGGACTGTGGAGGAGAGTTCTTGTGTTCTTAAAATCGCATGTGCCAACTCTTTGCCAGAAACCACCTGTCACAAACTCCTTTCCACACATGTTCTGGGGTTAAAATTACTATTCTGAGGAGGTATTTCTCTAAAAGCCAATCATGACTGAATAGGCTAACTCAGTTAACAGGAGGCCTCTTTAGTCCCATGTAAAAAAATGTTACTGAGTCTCTAAGAGATCTGTAACCAGAGCTGTCACTAGCCCTAACATATGTGTACTCAACACCCGTATCTTTGCTCTGCCACTTATTCTCATTCATTTACCAGATGTTGACTCTGTTCTGATCTCTGCACATGTATATTGAGGTCTTTCTTGACCGTAGTGGTGACCTTCACTCCAGGAGACAGTCTGTGCCAAATTACTGATAACATGAGGATCTCCTGTGAACTTTAACTAATTTCCTTATATCTGTGCTGTGCTGTCTCGCTCTGAAGCCCAATCCACCCTCACTTACTGGAGGTCAGTTATCAACATATGGAGCCCTGTTATGTATTTGACCTCAGTGCCAACATGTAGAAAATTCTGGAAGGGTCATGATGTCCAGAAGCCAATTCCAGGTTTCCAGATTTAGGATGTGATCCTGGGCACAAGCAGGCAGAGCATGGGACCTGCTTGATACTCTGCTGGATGGCCCTTGAGTATCAAGCAGACCCAGCTTTTTTTACTGAGAAGCATGAACTGGGCTAGATTCTTTAGCAAGTACTAAGAAAATATGCTGGTTATGGGAGGATAGATGAGGGAAGAATCAGTGCTCCAGATGGATGGAGGAGCCCAGCCCTCATCTACCAACACCACCACCGCAGGCAACCCCTGTGGTCGCCTTAACAAAGAGCACTACTGTTCCTCTACATGACAAGCTGCTGCCAACACACCCTCTGTCACGCTTCGTGGCCCAGATCTGCCTCCTCTATTCCAGCAAGAAAATGGCCTGAATGCCAGCACTGAGCACAGACTGTTGTTCCAAATAAGCCCATGCTCTTCCAGCTCCTGGTACAAAGGCTGCAGCCAAAAACCTGAAGCCTGTCCCCAGAAGTGGCTCAGTTTGATGAGCTGCTGTGCCAGTGTCACTTCTGTACATGTGCCAGAAAGAACAGGTTTGGCAAAAGGCTGAGCAGGAATTGTCATAGCAACTGAGACTACAGCAGGACGAGGAGCCATAAGATGCTGTAACCTGGAAAATTCCCGTACATTTTATGCAGGAGAGGACAGCAGCAAAATGGATGTAGAAACTTGAGTTTGTCTTTGCAGAGTATCAGCTTTCACTTACGCCTGTCCATCAATGTCACTCAATGCATTCTGCAGCAAAGGCATGACCTTACAGAGTCTCACGTGAGAGAGTCAAAAGCTCCCCATACAGTGTCTGTCCATGAACATGTTTACAATCTCTGCTTTTCTCTCTATTCATGCATCAGCCAGACCTCTCTTTTAGGCTCTCATAATTCTGTCACCATGTCTGATGTCAAATTTTACTGTAAAGATCCCTTCAGCTTTCTTCTTTCCTGGAAGGTTATAATGTGCTTTTTGAACGTGTTTGCCATACTTAACTAACATGTTGCTTTTCTGCTTCCTCTGGCAACAGGATTAAGAAGCAAGGCTTTGTAGATAAGAATACTCTCTGATGTATAATTGTCCCATATAGCCTTGGGATCAGTACTTCCCCCAGAACAGATACACCGCTCCCACTTTTATGGAAGGAAGTAGCTACAAAAATAAAGTACATGAAATGCACAGCTCTGTAGCCTTCCTATGAGGCGATAAAATAATTTTTTATACCTTTCATCCACATCAATCTCTGTTCATCTGACCAGTTCACAGGAAAGGTATTAGCTGCTAAATGCTCCTCACTTCCTCGGATGCCAAACCTCCATAAGACTCTGTATAAACTGAGCTTTGTGTAGCCTCAAAAGCTTGTTTTTTTCTGCCAGTGTGTGTGTGTGCATAACTCCCACTAACTTCTGAAGGTGTTAGACAGTATATATATATATGTGTGTGTGTGTGTGTGTGTGTGTATACCATACAGAGAACAGGCTTCAAAGTTTTGACTTCAGTAGCATGTCCCTTATGTTAGTGGCATATATTTTTCAGCATACCCAGTTGAGAAGTGGTAGTCAGGCCTATCAGACAATTTCCAAATGCCTGATCTAAAGGAACTTTCACAGAATGTGGATGTTTATCATAGGATTTTCATTTCACGACATGGTAAACAACTGGCAAAATAAATACATCATATTTCTAAATAAGCATGTACTTACCTATGCCTGGGTCAGAAGTGGGTAGATGATGGGAAAATCTGAAGCCTGGGACTCACAAGGATTTCACAGAATGTCCCTGGGGCAAAAGCAGGAAAGCCTGAGCTTTTGCAGACGGGAGATTGAAAAAGCTTTTCTGTCAAGCCTATTGCCCATTGAAAACCCTGGACATGAACTGGTGCCAATCAAACTGTTGCTTGCAAGATCTTGTGGTGATGATGCCCTAAAAGCAGACTCTAGTAAAACAGCAAGAATGTTCTTTGAAAATGTTTCTCCTTCTGCATGTTTAGGAACATATTCTCGGAGTCTTTTCAGCTTCCAAACAAAAGTCTTTTCAAGGAACACAATCTTTGCTTTACCAGCTAAGCAATCAGGTTTTTGCACCAAAGCAAACTATTTCAACAGGAGAGATCAATGCTAGAACATAGACCTAGCCCTGTGTTTCCCTTACCCCATATAATTACCAGAACTCATGAGCCTTTTAATTCTGCTTGTTCCGTGTCTGGACAAAAGAAGGTTTTGGATCACCAGTTACTTTGGCAAGAGGAACAGTTGTTTTTTTCTAACACAGTCAATTAGGGTTCTAGAACCACTGGAAAAAATTCCCAGATTTGAGAATGAATATAGAAGTGATAATTTGTACCAACACTGCAGACTTTGCCCATTGAGTTTCTTGGCAAAATCCATGTTCTGGTATTATAGGTTTTTTGTTTGTTTTGTTTTTCTGTAACCAAGAGGTACCTATTCCAAAAAGGACTGTAAAAAACATGGAGGGAAAAGGGACATGGCAAAACCCATCTCAAGAGCTCTTTTGAGAGGAAGGCCTTTGAGAAAAGAGAGTCCACAATGCTTGAAAGTTCTCTAGAACATCTTAATTTGCCTTGTTAACAACGGCCAAGATCATTCAAACCTGAAAAAGAGAGTTAAAATTCAGTTTACACTGGTGGTGGCAGCTATCAGCCTGCCTCCCCTCCGCACTTCTTTAATGCAACAAAAACCAGTTTTGTTCTTGTTCATAGCAATTTTTCTTCCTGGCTTCTAATGCTATCAAACACCTTGTTGACTTTTATACCCTGATAAATTTAGCTCTTCAGATTCTCACAGACAACACCCTTGTTACCCCTGGGTGTTCTTAAGTTGATAAGCACAAGTCACTATTCATTTTAGGGTGTCTCTAGCCTAAAAAGGGAGATTTGAATATCTGGGAAGACACCTGATTTTGAGAAAGACTAGAAGATTAGAGACAGTCTGAAAACTGACTGGTGTTCACCTGGACCTTTTCTTTCTGTGAATGTGGACTGGTCCATTGCTCAGCCTCTGCTGGCTTCCTACAGTGTAGAAGAGATCAAAGTTCCAGTCTTAAACAATTACACAGAATTTCAGTGGTTAAGAAAATGACTGTGCCCAGGCTGCTGCATTCCAGTCCCAACCTGCCCAAGCCTTTGTTAGCTTTTGAAGAATCAGCCAAGGAAGACAGCTGAGATTTGGCATCCTGACTTGTTCGAAACAAAGCCCTTCTAGATGCATGACTGTCAGACATGAATAACATCACAGTTATCGCATCACAGTTACAGTCCAATTTATACCTTCCCAATTACAGCTGGAAATAATTCTGAAGGGACACAAGGGTTTGAAACAGATGAGATGTACAATTTCTGTGGACGTGTATAAGTTTATCCTCAGGGAAACTCTTAGCACCGCTTTCAGCACCACACTAAAAGACTATTGTGAAATCTTTACAGTATCATCTCTTCTCTCCTTTCAGACAAGCCCTGTGGGGACCCGCCGTCCTTCCCCCACACCATCCTGCACGGCCACACTGGCTTTGAGATGGGGGACGAGCTGCTGTATGTTTGTGCCCAGGGGTACGTCATGGGCAACAAGGAGACGGCGTTCACGCTGCTCTGCGACAGCTGTGGCGAGTGGTACGGCCAGGTCCAGGCCTGTGTCAAAGGTGAGCTCACCCAGCACATGGAGCATCCCTCCGGGAGGGCACAGTCTCCCAGCAGCCTAACCACACCATTCCAGGATTGTAGGGGTGTGCCCTTGGCACCAGCAGTCCCACTGAAGGTCTTGGTGAACGTCGTAGCTGGCCCAACAGGAGTTTTACAATCCCATTGCTAGACATCTCCAAGAAACCACAGGAAAAAAACTTTCTCATATTTATATGAACATGAATTTTCTCTCTAGGTAGCAGAATCCATTCAATATAAAAAAATCTTTTAAGCTCTTTACTTTGTCCCCCAGCTTTTTGTAAGAAGTCAGTTTGGCTGATCAGAGCTTTTACTAGACCTTTCCTTTAGCTTTAACACTCTTGAACTTCTGCCCTTACACAAATGATAAATGCTGCTTCTTTTTGTCAGGTTGGGAACACTAAAGACCTATGTAAGTTAAGAGAGCTGTCTGTGCCACTCAAATAAACTTTTATCCAAAAAGTGTATGATTTTTTAATTTGCCCCAATAAAAAGGCAAACAGTTTTTATCTTGTACCATGCCTCCAGGACTTTTGTCTAAACACAAGAGTAGTTGCCCAGATATTTAGTCCATTAAAAAATGAAAGTGGATTTTCTTACCAAGTGACTTGACTCAAGAAAAGATTTTTCTAAAAAAACCCCAAAACCACAAAACCCCCAAGCAAATTGTAAAATGACATTTCCTTAATTTAAACCCTCAATAAAATCCACCTTTATATGTTAGTTAAATTCTAAAGCAGCCTTTTAACTTTCCCCTTGTTTAAACATAGGCTAAATAGTACCATGAGTTCAGGCGTAGATGTAATCTGAATTCTGCTTTCTCATGTTACCCTGCTCAATGCAGAAACCTACCATTTTTTCCAGTATTTAAGAATGGTCATCAGAGAATCTTGGTATTTTCTGAGAAGGCTATCACATCTTTAAGGTAATATTTCTGGCAAAACAGACAAATTTTAAGCAAAGGAATGTGCAGCTGTTGGGTAGCTGAGCTATCTATATGGACTGGAGTTAGTATATCCATTTCAGAACCTATACATTCCTTAATGCCCAGAGTCTTGCAAGGAGTTATTTTTACTCATGAATATACCATCAGGCAATGGATAATCATGAGAAAATGTCAAACTTGTTCTTAGTAGAAATAGGTCATGTGTGTGCACCAGGGAACCAGGTTCTCAAACCCATCCAACTGGTATACACACACAAAAAAAAAAAAAAAAGCACCAGCGTTTTTCTGAACTGCATCAGCTTCTAATACAGTTTTTACAAACAGCAGTTCAGATGATTAAGCGAAACAATGCAGGGCATACAGGCGGAATATGGAGGGAAAAATGAGAAAAGGCGTATCTACATCTGATCATAGAATAAAGAATCATGGAACAGTTTGGGTTGGAAAGAACCTTTAAAGTTCATCTAGTCCGACCCCTGACAATAAGCAGGGGCATCTTCAGCTAACCCAGTGCGTCTGAATCTCCTATAATCTGCACCAAATTGGTAATTCTCTTTCCTTCCCTGAGGTTAGTGGAAATGCTAACTTCATCACACATAGACATAAAGCTGTATTACACCAAAGTAAGGAAGAGAAAGAATCAGGCCATTTAAGTTGTGTGTGTTTCACTGTTTTCTCTGGATAAATAGTCTATTTTCCCTGTTTTGCCTGAGCCTTTCACACAGCCGCAGGGGAGAGAAAAATATTTTTAAAAGAAATAGGAAAGTGTGGCTGTAAAATCACAAACATCAACACTGAAACTTAGGAGCAGATGTGATGTTGTGGATTATGATCTTTTAAATTATTTAAATGCTGGGGGGCTTCCTCACATGAATGTTTTTCAAATGCTTTAAAGACATGGGATAGAAAATACAAAAATTGTTCAAGTAATAGTTGTATATTTAAGCCTCCTGATCCTAATTCTTTAAGAAAGAAGACTTTACAGGATGATTAAAATGTGTGATAGTAGGTTTCATTATTTTTAAACAAAGAATCCAGTGAAAAACAACAACAAAAAAAAGGAATTTAATTAAAAGGAACCCAATTTAGAGTTGACTGATATTTTGGGGTCGTAGGAGAGAGAATAACAATTATTAAGTACTCCAGAAGTCAGCACACAGACTGATTTTTAAGTGCTTTGAGGCAAGAGAGCACTTTCCCTGTCATGAAGGTTAATGATGGGACTTAACAGAGAATTTATATTCCTGTTGGCAGACTGGACCACTTAATTGGCTGACATCAATGGAAAGATGTTCGTGAAGCCACTTCAGTGAACATTTAAGTGCTATGTTTAGAGCCTGGTAAGATGATACAGTGCCCTTGCTCTCCATCTGCCCTGGGTGAGCAACTGGGAAATGTGAAGTGGTACCGATGCTCTTACCCCAACACAAGGGGACCATGGGGACAAAACTCCGGTCAGAGCACTGAGAAAGGCCTGTTCCTACATCTTGCACTGTCTCTAAGACTAGGGACAAGTCACTGTACTGCTCTCTGCTGCTTACTCCGCATCATCTGTGGAAGAGTGATGACATTTATCCAGTTTCATAAAGCTTGCTGGGATTTGTGGGTGTTACACCTTGAGTACAACTGTTCTACTTGGTAACTGCCCCATTATAATACCCAGCTGTCCAGGCAGAATATCAGACTAAACAGCAATAATTGCATGTTTTTCTTGTTTGTATAAAAACATCAGACTGGCTTTACATTCCCAGTTGCTCACGCAGAGCAAATATGGACTCACAGAACTGTCATCATAGCATTGTCTAAATATAGCACTTAAATGTTCTTTGAAGTCTCTTTGTGATCATCTTTCCTCTCTGTTTTGATCCAGTAAGAAGAGATACAATCCATTCTGGCACCTGGGATATAAGTGTACAACCATACAGTTGGCAGATTTGCAAATTAAAATTTTAAAAAATACATTTATAATCAAATAGACATATAATGCAAGGTGCTTGGCAAAACTTGGCTATGGGCATAACTGAACAAAATAACTTTGGGGTTATATTAAGTGGATTCTGGATACAGTAAAGTGTGATGGGAATTAGGAAACAGTACATTACAAATGGTTGTAATGTACATTGTGCATACCAGGTAATAGACAGTAACTTTCAATTAAGATGCTTTTTAAGAAAGAAAGTGACTGTTTCCTGTAATTCCTTGTCATGAAAAGATGCTGTGTTCTAGCTGAAAACACAGGGATATTCAGCCCAACAAAGCAACCTTAAGGAGAAATACACGGATTTTGCTGCTTACTATTTTTTCAGTTTCTGTGGAGAGAATGCATTTGCTTCACAAAATATATCCTGAAGAACATTGCAGTAAGGTCTGAAAGCAGATGTATATGTGCCATGATACGGCTGTCCTGCAAGCACAGAGACTCAGCTGACAATTGCTGAATGACATTTGTTTTTTTCCCAAAATAAACCATGAGTTCAATATCAGGAGCATTAATACCAACACTTCAGTGGCAGGGGTCAGGCCTGGACTGCATTAGGCTGCATTCTCTAGGGTTTGCTTCCTCAAAGAGAAGGCAGATGAGATGGCAGGGAAATCATGCTCCATCTCTGCCTGAAAACTGGATCGGAAGAATGCCACATATCTATCCTTTTCCCTGGATTATTTTGGGTTTTCCCAGCTATATGCTTGTGGCAAGGGAGTCCATATCTTCTACACATCTAAGGAATCTCTCCAACGACAACACTTGGATACACATCTAGTGTGTTCTGAGGTAGTCTAACTTTTCCACACTGAGGACCATCCTTCCAATGTCAGTGTAAGGAATACTTGGCTGATTTTGACCACTTAATCTGCAGCTACCAGTCTTTTTGCCTGGCTCAACAATTCTCATTACTTCAAACATTGCTTTCTGAGTTTTCAAGAATTACATTGATTCACACCCATGTGATCTGTAAGCACGACTAGCTAGCACCATTTCTTTTTGGTTTTTTATTTTTAATGAGGGGAATCAAACAAAATGTTTCTGGCTTTTGATCTTATTTGAGAATGCTTTTTTTTTTTCATTCTGAGAGTGCAAAGGAAGAGTTGTGACAGACAAATATAATCAGCAACAAATATGTCTGTGGCCTGTCAAAACAATTGCTATGACAAACTTTGGTTCCCTTTTCAGGCCTGTCACTGAGGGGTTGTATTAGATTAATGTAAAGTATCGATCTGGCATGAACTGATTCTGCCAAATGGAATAAGTTAAAAAAATTTTGATGGGTTATTTATTTATTTTAGCAGGCTTTCTCCTGGAATAAAAATTGTCCTCTTTCTTGTGGCTATTGCAATAGACAAAAGGCAATACAATTTCTGTCTAGCATATTGTGGTTGACTAGAGAAAAGTTTGTATGCCTGATCCAAACCAAATGGATAATTCCTTGAGATATTGTAGTTCACAAATCTGACTGATCTTAAGCAAATCAGCCTACATGCTCTTTTCCTTCCCACCCTTAAAGACAGATGTCTTGTTATTGGTTGCTGTAGCTACTTTGAGATTCTTAGAATAAAGATGTTTTTATACAGTACAAATGTTTATAATGATGGTCTATATAGAATCAAGTTTCAATTTCCTGTACTCCAAAAATACACCCATAAAATATGCAGTGCACTTTATGGTTGTCCAAAATAGCAACACTCAAAATAGAGTTTGGATGCCAATATGCTATCTAGAAGAAAAATTAAACTGATCCTAGAGTGTGGAAAACCAGACTCTTCGTTTCTGCCTGTCTCTATGTTTGGTCACTGTTTTCACATTAGGATCAAAAACTGAAGGACGTGAAAGCTCTATAGGACTGGACACTTCCCAGGAAGGATTAATTATGAATTAAAAGGATTTTACCTTTTAATTGAGCTTCACTTCTTTGGTAGTATGTCATTTCAGCCTCTCTTGCTGTAAAGTGCTCATTTCAGACTCAGTAATCCCTCAGACAGTGAATTAAAACTCACTGATCCTTGAGTCTGCCAGAGGAGGGTATGGTCAAGATGTAACAATGACCAAATATAGTAAGATTTTGGTCTTGGATAAATGAATTTCAGTGCTGGCTCTTCTTAAAACCAGACCTACCTAGGTGGAAAGGAAGATACAATCACTTTTAAATCAAGTTGGGGTTTCTTTGCTAGCAGTTTTAAAAATATGTATAAATTATGGTTACAACTTTTTGGATAAGAGGTGGAGCTGGATCTAGTTTGGTTGTTGCTCTTCAGTACCAGCATTAAAATTCAGGGAACTGGAGAGTTCAGGAAAGTGCTGAGGAGGTGAGCAAAAGGAAGTGCAGATGCTGTACAATCTATTCCTGGAAAATCAAGCTCACGGTGGACTTAAAAGATTGTCATGGTAACACAGAGTCACTAAATACTGAATCCAAGTCCCATTTGAAGGTCTGAGGCCCAGAAGAAAGAATAGAGTATTATTACTGTGTAAGTCAATCCAGGATCATATAAATCAAGGCTTCAGAGTAAGGAGGTCTGTACTTCCTTTGATGGTTAGAGAGCTCAATAGCTGCTTTCATTCTGGCATCCCATAAGCTAACATTAGTTATGTTGATAGTCTTTGCTATAAACTCTACAAATATGGGAGATTGAATATGAAAACATGTTAGAGCAGCTTTACAACTTGGGCCACAATCTGATTGTGAGAGGGAACAAGACTCCCTTATGTGGTGACGAGCAGTGCATAATGAGCTCCAATCTCAGGATCTCTTTAGACTACAATGGGCTTTTTCTTCCCTCAGCTCTGCATTAAGAAAACACCAATTCATTTCTCTACAGGCAGGATCAGGCCCAAAGACAGCAAGGATTGATGGAGACTCGACTGATGGTTCAACAAGCTTTTAATACGTTCTGATAGACTGAGGACTTGCATTTTCTTAGAAGCACATGCTTTGTCCTGATGTGCCTCCATAGGACCTTCTCCTTGAGGGCTGAAACTACATGGCAGGAGAAACACTAATGGGAAAGAATTTCAAAATCTATAAAAAGTGTGTTACTACAGTTGTTGAGCATTCACCAATTATCCATTCATACATAAGGTACTGCTCAATGAGGTGAATACTCCCTGACCATTCATACTACTAACTGAAAAATAGGTCTGGGGGAAACAACACCAGCATGTGGATGTAATTTTTGTTCGTGGATGCGTGTGCCTGCTCTAGAACACCATGACATAAAAATCACTGTTTCAATGTCAGCTGGATTACCGTAGTCTGAAAAGTAAAGGAGTGGCAAAAATAGAGGTACAAGAGACATAGAGGTGAAGATAGGCTGTTGTGATGATCCAACTCAAGAAAGGAAACAATGACCATAACAGCTGGTAAATGGTGACTTATCACTTCATGATGTTCCAGTTCATATACATGCCACAGACACCTATAGGCTGTCCTCAGACACACTGGATTTTGGTGAAGCAGGCATGCCAGATATCACCTTCCAGCAGGAGTCTGGATGATAAGAGGATGAAATAGTTTGAGGCACCATTTCCATGCAAAGAGAGTGCCAGCCAGGTAGAAAAATTCTGAAGTGAAAGCAAGAAAAGGGAGAAAGTGAGACTAGTGTTTGATGGTTAGTAGAAGTGCTACATTGTGATGGGTAGTGCCATGCAGAGCTTCATGAATATGTTGCTAAAGTGCCTCGGTATTCAGAGTTATCCTCCATTCATTTGCGAAAGTCTGAAATACTATTGGAAAAGATTTTAGGATTAATTAGAAAAGTGAGAGTCCTACCAGGAAGCTTTCCTCTCTAAGAGTTGTGTTCCCTTGACTGTTACATCATCCTTGCACCAGACAGAAGTTTTTTCCTGCTTTGGATAGCACAGGGAGGATCTAGAGGATTACACAAGCAGATGAGGACACTGGGACCAGGAGAGAGAGAGGTCTGGTGTTGGCACTTCTTGTGAGATGAGAGGAACATCCAGCTCTCCAGCATGATAGCTTTTGCAGAGGTATTAACTCTCTGCAGGCTACGTCACACATTTGGGTTTCCTTAGCATAACTGCTTTGGTTTCTGGTAGACCCAGACGCTATTCCAAGGAAAATACCTCTTGCTAATGCTCATTCTGTTTTGGCACCTGGCTTAAGCTGTTCTGGCAAAAAGTGAGCTGGTGTGAGCTGTATCACTGCTAAGTGGTTTTGGTCAGACTGGTTTGACAATATTTCTAATCTTTCTTAAGAGTAGACCAAGTATGGCTCTGCCAGAAGTCTGGGAAGCAGTCTCCAAGGAGAATGTGACTCAGGCAGAAATTGAGGTGGGCCCCAGATGAAAATGTAATTCAAAATTAGCTGAGTGTAAAAAGGCAAAAAAAGATAAGGCTTTATGAATGCATTCATCTGTAATACAGGTTCTTCTATTAATTTCTTGTTTCCCGTGTCATGCCAGGTCTATTGCTCCACTGCCTTCACAAAAGACTAAACATCCTCTTAAAAAGAAAAATTCTCGTCATTATTCAGTTTGTTTTATTTTCCATATCCCAAGGCAGTATTTTTTATGACTTTTAATGCCAGCATAAATCTCACAAATTACATCAACTTTCTATGGAGTAAAACTTGTGTGAGCTGAAAATCAACCACCTCGTCTAGTTTGGAAAACTTTTCATTGAGCTAAGGCTTTAGAACAGTGGAAGAAATATAAATTACAATGCATTATTCCATTCAAATCCAAACATTTAGCTTCATGCTTTGAGTCAAGTCTATTTTGCTATGAGTGGTAGGTCTGTTGAGTATTTCTAAATCAAACTCAAGCTTTGCAATGAATCTGCCCCTCTGTTGCACTCAGTCTTTTTACCAATTTGGTTTTGTGGGGTTTTTTTCTCTTTTCTCCATGGCAACATTTAATTCTTTAAAAATGAAAGCCTGAGAGTTGATTACCAACAGACAGGATTATCATGTTAACTAGGTGTTAGGCTTTAAGTGTTGGAGAAAGGGTTTTCCAGCCTTGCAGGGTGCATCTTGCTTTCTTAGATGAAAACAAGCAGAACTCAGTGTCAGCCTTGGTGGTGGAGTCTGCCTCAGTCAGCTCTGAAGACCTCTTATGGAATAAGAAATCCTGCTCTGGCCTCAGGTATTGTATCACTGTAACACCACGGTGGTTGAAGAAAAGCAGCAAAATGATAACAATATACCTTGATATCTTGAGCATAAGGTACTGAATATAATTTTTTAAAATCATCTGGCTCTAAAGCGGTGAAGTTGCTGTAACACTCTTAGTTTTGTCTGGGTTGGTTTTTTTATTATTACCAATTAGTAATTGATTAATTTTTGCTATACGATTCTCTCCACACACATTTCTTGTTTGAATAAGATGAAGGTTTTTTCTCAAGTCTGGCAAAGAGTCATACTAGGGAGAGAAAAGCTTTGAGAAAACAATAAGCAATTGAAGGAAGTCCTCTAACTGCAGACAGTGAGTTATTTATATGCATTTTTAAATCTGGAAAGGTAAGACACTAGCAGTTAGCACTGACACCTATTGTGATTTTTAAAAAAAAGCTTGAAATTGAGTAACAGCTCAAGGACTGTGCCCTTTTCAAATAAACAGTAATACTGTTTATGAAAAATACTGCCTAAAAGTCACTTTTCATTGTACCTTTCTTCTTGGCTTCTTGTAATAAATGAGCTCAGTGCTTTTCCAGAGAATTAAATGTTGGCTTATTAATGGCAATTGGCAATTAAATGTTGGGTTTTTTTAATGTTTCTAGATGAAACCGAGGCACACATTGACTATGAAGATAACTTTCCTGATGACAGATCAATACCTATTGTCGAGAATGACCACGGCAATGGCAAAAAGGAAATCGAGCAGGAGAAAATGAAGCTTTCCTTCAGTAAAAGTTCCAAGGAAGGAAGAACTGGAAGTACCAAAGGGGTTACTCAGCACCCAGACATTTCTGAAAAAGGAAGCAGGGCACCAACTGAGTCCCCCGTGTCACTCCTAAGCCAAAAAAACTTGTTTTGGTTTCCATCAGAAACTTTCAGTGAGCCTGAATCAGAGAAAGAGACAGATGATTCCACTAAAGCACAGTTTTCTGAAGGTGATAACCACATTGGAGTGAAGACAGCCTATGATGAACCTGGTGCCAAAATGTTTTATGACAGTGAGGATTTCCCCATTGGACCTATTCTCACAACTAATGACACAAAGACAGTGATGGATGCAGTTGCCATCACTGACGAGTCGTGGTTAGATGGATATCCAGTAACACAAGAGGTGGTAGAGGATGATGAAGAGGAGGGGGATAAAGTTGATGGTTCAATGGGAACAGAAGACGACATAGTTCTCACAACTGACCAACCGAACCACGTGGAAGTAAGAAAATCAGGGAACGGCAGCCCAGCTCCAGAGGAAGGTCTAACACAGATCGTGGCAGCAACAACAGGGACAGATGATGAAGGGGCTAAAGAGACACCGGTACCACTTACATCAGTGAGTGGTCTGGAGAGCTTTAGTGCGAGCAGGGGTTATGATGATGCTGCATGGGAACATCCGGCTACATCTCTGGAAACCGTGACTCAGGAGCCCAGTACAACGATGCTGTTTGACATAACCAGCTTACAAACATCCATGTCAGAAACCTCTGTGACAGTCAGCCCCTCTGATCACACTCCATACCTAGAACCAAGAGACACAACCACCTATCCAGAACAAGTAGCAACCACTGCACCAGCTCCAGACATCATTACTGACACAGCATCCCAGGAATTAGCTGAGCAAGAAAATCTCACCCAGGGCCTTGGAGAAAAGCCCATCCCCACTTCTGAGCCATGTGAGGGAGAGGACTGTCCCAAGTCCAGTAAAGGTGCTATCATAGCAGTAATAGTGATTCTTCTCTGCTTGTTACTGGTTGCAGCTGTACTGGCAGTGTGGTTTTTCAAAAAACGGCAGCAGAAAAATTCTGTCTATAAACTAAATGGGAGGTGTCAACCCAGACATCATTGTTACCACCACTATCACCACCAGCACATCGAAATGCAGAAGGTCTAACCAGGGGCCTTTTGGCAGAGATCAGAAGAAAACACATATTGATGCTAGAAGGATCCCATGACTCATGGATGCTAAAATCCAGCAGTGAAGAAAGCAGAAGAAAAAAAGAATGCTAAAAGAACATAGAAGACAGAAAAGGTTTCATCCTTTTGAAACTGCAGTTTAGCATATTCGACTTTTCAGAGCTAAAGAATCTGTACATTTTTACCACAAGGGTCTTTTGGAGACACCAGCAGGACACAGCGTGCTCAGTAGTACATCTCCAATTTGTTGCGCTTTTACATTTTGCTCCTATTAATAATAAATTAATTGATTAATTTCTGTGTTACCTGGTTATAACGTAATAGTAGGGCTGGTCAGGCCTCTGGTCTGTTCTCAGTGGAAGAGGAAAATAAGGAGGGAAGAATGGAAGAAGGATGTTTTTGGAGCAACCACACATTCGGTGTTTGTTCCTTTTTTAGAACTTGCCCAAGCTGGTCAGGATAAACCACCATAACAAATTATTACCTGATGTGTCTTAAAAAGAAAAACTATTTGCTACCAGAATTTAATGGATAGTATTGCAATGATTACTAAGGTAATTTTCTTCAACATTGCGAATTTAACAAGCCACAAATGTTGGATCGTTATGCTACTTTTCTGGAAGGTGTTCTTTTAGCCTTAGTGAAGAAATGCTACTCTTATAACTAATCTTCCTCTAGAAATTACGATGTTTCCCTGGAGTTCATAGAATACTGTAAGTGCCATTCTTCCTTGAGTATCAGCAGGAGGGGAGTCAGAGCACCTTTGAATCCAGGTGTTATGATGAATAGCCTCTTATTACAGAGCCAAACACTGGTGAAACACTTTCCAGGGGAACCCCGTATAAGGTCCGCTGCTTTCTGAACACAGTGTTGACGGACCAAGATACTGAATTTTAATTCACAGCCAGTAGTACCTCTGGCAACTGAAGCCATGTGTAATACTTTTGCCATGTGAACTCTGTGGAAGGACTGGTTTCTCACCATTCTGCTCTTGCGTTGGCTGGAGGGGTGTACATTGGCTATGGGAGATGGGCAGGCCCTTTGCATGCTGCTTGTTGTGGTTTTAAAGATAAAGCAGACCTGGGCAAGAAAGAAATTGCATCTAGTTGATAAAATGCTCTCAGCTTCTAGACTGGGTGTCGGTGTAAAAGCACTGAGGCTTTTCCAACAGCACGTTCCCGTTCCAACAGTTCTGAAAATAAACAGGATGAGAGGGGAACATGTTTTCTAGAATCCCTTATCATAGTTTGTGTGAGTTTAATATGAGGTCTTCCTTACATCTCTGAATGAACAAGAGGAAGTCTGGCAACTGTGAATAATCTGCAGATCCGAAATAAATTCATCTGCCATTCAGTCTTAGTCAAAGAGTAAGAAAAGATGTGTGGGTGGAGTTCATTCCATGTTCTGGCTTGAGTCGCAGTGGTAATCATCTCTAGCTCCATGGAAGGTAGGCTTTATGAAATGGAGTGCAGAATTGGGCCCATCTTACATGCAGCCATCACTCTCAGGGCTGGTAAGCAAAAAGCATTTTTAGACAATGGCTATGTGTTATCTTGGAGAGTTTGACCTCAGAGTGGTAAGAGTTGAATCTTGTTGCCTGGCAAGAGCCGCAGTAAATAAAAAAGGACAGAAACTGTACAGATTTGTAAATATGTCTCTGACATACACATGACTTTATGCTTTTAATGCATTTTACACTATGAAATAATCTAGATTTTCTGTTGTAAACTATTTTTTTTAATGCAGTTAAAAAAGAAAAAACCAACAATGGATTTCATGCTGAGCGACTTTATGGAGACTGTTAACTCAACTAAAACATATCATCTGTAATCCCATGGAAAAATGCTGAAAAATAAACACAGGAACATCCATTAAAAATATTGCTTAACTGAAAGGTACAAGTAGGTGTTACAGTCCTGTGTAGCATCATTCAAAATGAAAAGTCAATATTATTTGGCCAAGGAACTGAACATGTAAAAATGAGACTCAAAATATAATTTACAAACACGAATTGTACGAGGACTTAGGAACACTTGCTATTTACGAACCAGAAGAAAGTGTACATCAACATAATGCTTTGGAGGTATTTAAATAAAAATCATGTTACAAAAACACCAGTAAAGGAAGCGCGTGCGTGTGTTCTTGCGCAAATCATCCAGTTTGTGCACAAGTTTATGGAGAAAAGATAGGTCTGTTACTTTCATCATTCTTGTAGAAGACATTTTGATATTAAAAATATTAGCTAAAAAGTGTTTAGCTTAGACTGTCAGCCCAGTTCTGCTTTAGAACATCTACCCTCCTTTGCAGCATCATCTGTTTGTATTCACAGTATTCACTTTACCAGAATGATTCAGGGAGTTTGGGAAAACTAATAAACAGATGGGGACAAACAGCTCTTCAGTGATACATTTGACTTAGACTTCCTTCTGAGTGTGAAACATGCCTAATCCCAGATAATGAGAATGGCAAACAACATACACATTATACAATGAACACAAAATCTGAGGATGATAAAGTCAAAATACAGTAGGGGATTAATTACTTAGGAATCAAAGCTGAAACTGCCAGCTGCAGGTTGAAATTTGGAGAGGAAAACAAAAGGGGAAAATACCAGAAGAGCTTTCGTGATGGTGACATCCAGCCATTGATCTGTTACTCTGAGATAAAGGTCATGTATCATTCTCTTCTAGGGAAACCACATCCTGCAAAAGGCTGGGGTCAAGACTGGTATGATCTCCCTTTCCTCTCCTTTTCTTTGTTAACCAGTTAACTTGGCCCTCACTTCTTACAGACCTTGTGCTATGGTGTCTGGACAGAGACTGTACAAATTTGCTTCAGCAGGCTGAGAAGTGACACTGTGGGGTTTAACATCAAAGCTACTGGCAGTGTTTAGGGGTTCAAACCCATGCAGCCAAAAGGTGTTGGCTCCCCTTTGTACAGAAACACTGGGTTCATGCATTTTAGGTGTTTGCTAAGCTCTGACTGAAATCCCCTCAATTTCTGTCCTTGTGCTAGCAATATATGGTTATTGTGTTGTACTGCCTTATTGCTTACTGTACCTCAAAAGTTATTATGCTGGAGATTTGTTGCCATGGGTATTAGACCCAGCATATATTGATTTTTTCTTCAATGATTTACCCTTTTTTATACCCAATAATTTGTAATGCAAAGATACAACAATACATAGCTGTGGAAGATCAGAATACTTAGCTATCAATGACCATTTAAAAATTACCCTTAATAAGAAATTACTACACTATTGTAAGACTTGTTAAACTACAGGATTTCCACCAGCTCAGGATAATACTTAAATGTTTAATCCCTTTTCAGATAAGTGATAGTGAGAATGGGGCAAAAGCAGAAAGCTCCTTTTATATTTTCCTTTGAAGTTAACAGTCACATAAAATTACTCCTCTGACTCCCATATTTCCACTTGAAAGGAAGCAACATTGCTTTGCAAAAGAATTAATCAGGAAAAATAAGCACATTTGTTACTTCATGATGCTGAAAAGACCTAACCATGAGATATATCAATGGGAAGAAAAAGTTAAAAATAATCAAAGAAAACTTAGAGAGTTTTTCTACAGGAAAGGTTAACATTTACAAACTTCAAAGTTCTAACCTTCTACAGAATTTCGTTTCCATATAACATCAGTACTTTAAGGAGAGAGAAGAGGGGAAGGAGGAGAGATGGATGCCTAAACCACTGAATATTTCCTTGCCAAAAATAAATAAATAAAAAGGCATCTATTTATTTCAGTATTTTTTCCTAGGCACTGAAGAGGACTTAAGATACAAACCCCTGATTTGCTGGGGTGTGCAACCCGACTTACTTTGACTATTTCTTACTTAACTCCTTTTTTGTATGGAGCTTAAACTCCCCACACTAGGTCATTCAAGTCTTGAGTCACCAGGAAAAAGAAGTTGCTGTTTAAAGTATGGCAGACGACCAAAAGCTCAGACAGCTGCAGTGAAGGATTAGTTGTGGGTTTTTCTCACTGCCTTGCTACAAACTGCATCACAGCTCGATGTTCAAACATTATTAAATGGGAATGTTTTCTCTGGCACTGACTACTTCTCCCCACAGTTTAAGTATTGAATTTTTTTAACTGAAGTAGCTTTGGTTTACAGCTCACATTAGAACTTAAAAACATATTTCCATAGTAGCTGGCATATGCAGGCAACTGTTTATTCTCAGTACCAGCCATAATAAACACTTGTACTTTTATAATCCAACAAATCTTTGTCTAATCACAGCTCCGTTTTCAGAGCTATAAAATTTGCATGCTATTTAAACCATTTTTCATGAAGACTCTCTTGAAATGGAAAGATTTTCTAAGTGTGCTTCCATAATCAATATAGACCAATAATTCACTGTAAAGGATGTGAAGATATATGGTGGGTACTGATGGCAGCAGTCTACTGAGAAAGACTTTGTAAAGCGTGACACGCTATCAGATTTTCAGGGGGATAGTTTGTCCGGAAAGTATGGAGAAATGACACCTCCTTGGTTGGATGGGCTCTTTGGATGAATTAAGAACAGCAACTGACTAACATTTGGGTTTATATTCTAGCATTCCAAAGCAGTAAACCTCTGGAAAATGGAGCAATTTGAATTTGCTTTTGGCTCATGCCTTGTCAACAGAAGTAATGAAGGCCTGCTTGCAGAATTGCTATAGCAAATGAAAGGGCCCAGCAGGACATTTCTATTCCCATTTAATTTGCCAGAACTGATCATTCTAAAAGTATTTGTTTTTCATAGTTGATTTTATTGGCAATTGGAATTGCCAAGGCGCAGAAGTATGGAGCCTGAAATGCTCTTTTAAGGGAGCAAAATTAGGCTTTGAGGAGAAAAATCACTACCACCTTTCCTCCCTTTTTTAACGAATGTTGCTATTTATGAGGATGAATTAGCAAGGAGCCAGTAATAAAAAGAATTGCTATCAGTAAGAGCAGGCATTAATTTGAAAAGGATTACACTCTTAGCAGAGTCTGTGAAATGTACTGATTTTCAACCTGTGCACCTCCTTCCTTGTCCAAGCTTGAGTTCTTACATAAGAAAGACTGTCCTGACAGCCAGTGGTTGTGTTTTTCAGCTAAACAAATATCCACCTCAGTGTGACACTGTTTCTGACTCAGTTTAATCTTCAGCTTCCAAGCAGTTCCCTGTCATGCAGGACTCCATTCAACAAGAAAACAAGCCCAGGACTCACATGCATGTGGCCCTCCGTGCTACAAATCTGCCAGAAGATGGACTTCACCCGCCATTCGCCTCTAAGAGGTGACGGAACAACTCGCAGATGGAACTACTGCAGACTTGCTTGTGAGCAGTGACAGAGCATCACAGGCCGACAGCAGCTACAAGAATAGCCAGCTGTGTTATTAGAAATGTGAGTAATTATTAAAAAGTGTAACTGTACAGCTCCACAACAGGCAATACTACCACCAAGGTGGACAGACACACAAGCCTGTCACACAAACACGGTGTGTTAAACGAGACAATGTTTCCATGAGCATCAGCATCACACTGTAAACCTGGCCACAAGAAGAAATGGAGACAAATGTAAATATCCCATTGGGTTAGGCAGAAGCTGCTAACATCTGAGGCAGACAACTCACAACTGCAAGAATTTGGGATGGCAGGAGGGAGGCAGGAATATTCATACAGCCTCACAAGAAGAGCTGGCAGCATCAGAGAAGTGGAAGAAGAGACACTAAGTTATTACAGTCACATGTAAATGTTGGCATTTAACAATAGCAGCAGGAAGAGAAAAATCAGTTAAAAGAACCTGAGAATGCTGAAAAAAGCCACAATAAATACTGAAGAACTGGAAGAGGAGCTATTTCTCATTAGAAAAGAACAAGGGTTTGAGAACTACTTGTACTTATTAAGATGGAACTGGCTTGGGACTATATGTAGTGGAAATTAAGAAAGCCAGAAAAAAATCCGCAGACACTTGAGAACAAAATGAAAAAGGGATTACAGTGCCATTTCACAAGGGCGCAAGAGTATCCGTTGCCTCCTCAAGTTAAACGGAATGGTAAAGGACATCAGACTTACTTTAGGTAGGCTTAAGAAAAATAAATCATTGGCTAATGGACATATTAGTAAATAATGAAATCCCCACCTGAGAAGGCACAGAGGCAGGGGATTTCAGCTGCAAGATCAAGAGCTGAGGAAATGAGTGAACATGAGAAGGGATCAGCTAAGGAAGCCTTGAAGACCAAATCACAAGCTTGCCAGAAAATTGATAATACCCGAGAGACTTGCAACAACCACTGAAAAACTCTTCGATGAAGAGGAAAAATCAGGGTTCATAGGCACTCAGTGTAATCTGTTGAAGTCAAATGAATCACGAAACAGGTAACTCTGGTGCTCAGTTTTTACTGGTGGAGTGAAAACATGGCAGTATTTCATCATGTACTTTGCTTTTAAAAAAGATAATAGGAATTTCAGCCAATTAGTGCCGGAACATGACGCTGTTGGGGCTGCCCGAGGCCGCCCAGTGTCCGGCTGCAGGAGTCTCTCGGTAGCTGCAGGCTGCGGACAGGAGTGGCTCCTACGCTAGGAGCGAGCTCCAAGCAAAGATGCGGCGAAGGCGTCGGCAGAGGCAAAGGACGAGAGAGGGGTCTTCTGTGTGGGTTCCAGCCAGTTTATTGAGGGTGAAGTGTCCAGGGATAGAAGAACAACAAAATGGAGGGAACAGGGGTTTTATACAGGGGAGTCCAAGGGGCGGGGAAACAGTAGCAGCCAATAGGATGAGGGCCAGGGGGTGGAGAGTACATTGAATGATGGGGAATGGGCCAATGGGAAAAGGGCAAGGAGGGGCAAAGGGACAGGGGACCAATGGGGTACCGAATAAAGGGGAACTTTCTAGAACTTCTACATAGTCAATAAGGGCAAATGCATAAACATGAACCTATACATAACACAGGGTGGAGAATTCATCAACCAATGGACTTAGAACATGCAAACTAAGGAACAAAGGAAACATGGGAACACGTTGTAACCTGAAAAGGGGAATTAGATGTGGGTGTTCTGGAGGCCTGTCCATCAGTCCTCTGACTGGTCTGCGGCAGTGGCCACGGCCACATCATGTGTGCCACAACAGGAACAGAGTTCTTTAACTGGAGAGAAATAATTCTGGGCAGCAAAACAAAGAGGTGCTGGAATTTATTTTCTGTCGTCTTGTACCTACTGCAGTCTATGCTACCTGCTCCACCAGCAGGCAAAACCTGATTAGAAGCTTTATGCACATGTTATTTCCACATGGGATGTACAGTCATGGAACACCTCAGGCTCCGGAACCTGAATTACAACCATCGCTCTTGGAGCCTTTGAGGCTTTGCACTGCAATACCTGCAGACAGCACACAAGAGCTGGGGCACCACAGAGCACCACAGAAACAAAACAGCCAGGCAACAGCCAGAGCTTGGCAGAGCTCTGAAGTCAGTTTGGTAAATGGTGATAGCAAAACAGTGAACTAAAAATGCTGTAAAACAAAGGCAATGTAGATAGATACAGCCATCTCTGACCAGCTCCACACCCTTCAATGGTGGGATTTCTGGATTTGTATGCTGGAGTATCAAAAATGTATTGGGTATCACAGAATCACGTAATCACAGAACCACAGAATATGCTGAGCTGGAAGGGACCCACGTGGATCATGGAGTCCAGCTCCTGGCCCTGTGCAGGACACCCCAAGACTCACACCACGTGCCTGAGAGCATTGTCCAAACACTTCTTGAACTCTGTCAGGCTGGCGCTGTGACCACTTCCCTGGGGAGCCTGTTCCAGTGCCCAACCACCCTCTGGGTGAAGAACCTTTTTCTAATATCCAGGCTAAACCTCCCCTGACAAGTTCAGGCTATTCCCTTGGGTCTTGTCACTGGTCACCACAGAGATCAGTGCCCGCCGCTCCTCTTTGCCTCACAAGGAAGTTGTAGACTGCAGTGAGGTCTCCCCTCATCACTGGTTGAGCTCCTGAAGACAAAATCTGGAACTGTCCATGCAGGCTGGAAAGCAGAAAGACAAGAGAGGACTCCAGACCAGTAACCTCTCCTTTGAGCATACACATACCTCCAACAAGAGAAGAGTAAGGATAAATTGGAGAAGCTACCCCAGCAGGATATTACATGTATTTCATTGGGTGAAGTGATGGTTTACAATCAACTGCTTGTAAGCAACGTTTAAAAGCAAATTTCAATTCTTACAGAAAATTAAAATGAGCAGAGTGCTAATATTGTGTAAAAAAAAAACCATGAGGAAATGTGATGCACCCTCTGTCAGTTCAAGGCACACAACAAGCCAGATTCCAATCTCCTTACCACAAGCCGAGCTGGGCAAACCTCCTAAAGTTAAAAGGCTCTTGATAGATTTACATTTGGAGATTAAAACAGTCTGCCCATCAGCTTCACTGGATTAGTTGTGACTTATATTAAAGCAGTTAAAAAAGCCAATCTGATCTTCCAAACATCTTTCACACTCAAATTCAAGTGTTTCACTGCAGTCATATGCTGAAGGACACTGAAACCTTATGCTATGGATTCTCCTTCTTATTCTCTATAGACACTCAATAGTGTAGACTACTACATCTTACATAAACTATAGCAGCAACAACTTGGCAAGCTAGTGAAGATCATGTTTTGCCTTTTTAAAATCTCAAAGCAGATTATGGCTTTTTAATTCATTTCCATTCAGCTGAATTACAGTTCAGTTGTAGGAGGTGAACAGTCATCTGAATGCTCATCTCCCCTTGATGCAAGCAAGATGAAACCGCTTGCAGGACTTGATCCTTGAAAACAAAAGAGGAAAGCACAGGATGAAATCCTGTATCCTTCTCTGAGTACAAGGGGATTTTTCCTCTTCAGTAGATTGAGGCACTAATTCATTACTCTTCTCTATCACACTTTTTTTGATCTGTATTGATACTTCTGTATTGGACTCTGCCGTACAGTTAATAAAAATTACAAGAATTCACAGGTAAATACTTTTCATAATTCTATTGAAAATCACCTCAGTTTCCACATGTACTTACCTTTGGATGAAAACTATGCAGATAGGCCTACCAGTCTGAAAAAAACACACAAACTGTTTTGTACAGAAGGGAATACTAAATCCATCAATCATCAGTATTTCATACAAGATTGGCCCCACCTCAATAGGGACCACAGGTTGTTTCCAAAGAAAGAGTAAGAACTGGTAGGAGGAAACAATTATTTTTATTCTCAGTTTCACATAGTGGAATTTAATTTCATTTTCAGGAAAGATCAACACTGCTGTCAGAATTCTTTAAGCAATGTTTACAAGATCATTAGTTGTGCTTTGTTAATCACCTTATTTCAGCTATTTAAATGTACCTTAATATCTTTCCGGTGCACTGGGATTCATTATCACTTTGTTCACCATCACATAAAAAGACATATATAAATAATACAATTCATAGCTCAGAAAGAGGAACTGTTACATCTTCATAGTTCATAATCTGACAAAAGTTCTTGAGAATTTAGCTGTACTGCTACAACTTAGTAGAACAGCACCGAAATGAGGAACCTTAGTGTTATCCCAGAAAACAGAAATAGTCTGTTTTGTTGTGTTTGTGTAAGGGACAGAAAGCTCAAGGGGGAAACTCATATGCACCAGTTCTGCACAGTGAAAAGCCGTGCTCACAGAAGAGTCAGTGCAGCACAGAAGTGACCTTTCAGGAGTGGATCTTGGGACAAAAGGTGCAGCTTAAAGAAGCACCTTTGAGGTATATCTAACTGGAACTACAGGTGATCAAAAACAATAGTAAGGAGCAATGGTGAGTCTTCACTTCTGTAAAATACTTCATGGTGGTTTCACTCATCAGGATTCCTTCTTTTCCTCCACTTCTAACAGCTCATCAAGGAATTCCACAACTTCACCCTGGAAATTATTAAATTCAACAGAAATAAATTAACCCTGTACTGCAAAATTGGTGGGGAATTCCCACTATTTTGACCAAACAATAAACTGTAATAATAGGTGTCCAAATATTGTTAACACCCTCCATGCAGACACTAGTACAACAAGGCTATAAAATGCAGGTGAATGGCCCATACAAGGGTAGCACAAGCATTTGCAGTGACACACACCTTAAAAGAAGAAAATGTTACACATATCACAGTAAATCCTCTCGTACTTTTACAGGTACTTAAATAGACAGTGAAATCTTCAAACTTAGAGAGGAATAAATGTTTGAAGCACCTGTTAAATTAGGAAGTTGTTAGAATACCACAAAACATTAAAAAATTTTAGAAAGCTTCAAAATTCGAAGCCAAAGCATTTTGTAGAACCATAACTTTGACTTTGCATGGCTGCTCTAACCATTTACGTCCCCTGCCACACCCTTCAACAGACACCTTCTCCATTTTCAACCACAGATCTTCACACGCCACGCTTCAATGCAGCAAAAATGTGAAGAACCAGAGATACCAGAATGTTTTCCATACTGGAAACAAATACACTGCGTTTAGATTCAGACCAGAAAATACCATATTTACAAGCTCCGCTAACACAGGGCACCAACACAACGCAGCAATCCAACTTTCTTTAAAGTACTCTTAATGTAGTTCTATGTCCTGTACCATAGAAAGACAGCATCTTCCAGACACATTTTGAGACTCAAAGTTCTACAGTTTTCTGTTCTGGTGAGGAAAGGGCATTAAAACCTCTGTCAATGAAAATAATAAGAGGAAACAGAGAAATTTTGTCTGTTTTGAATACAATAATGGTATTATGGACACTGTGATTACAAAGTATTAGCACCACACTTTTAGGAGGTATGACTAGCCAGGAAAGAAATAATGAAACAAAGCAAACAAAAATAAAAGCAGGAAGAAATATGGCTGAAATAACTGCTGTTCTTGTTCCCTGCTTCATAGTTCCATCTCAAAAGACTACTGAGTTTTTGCAACTATGAAGTGCTTTTAGCAAGTCCTGAAGGATGGCAATTTTTTGTGCTTTGAGTTTGTTCAAAAGATTTAAGTATCCAAATTCACATTGTTGTCACACTCTTTAGCAAGATAGAATGTTTCAGAAGACCCACAACATACAGACAAAATTCAAGTTTTTTATTTCTGGTATGTTTTCAAACAGAGAAATATGTCAGAAGTAGAAAAGGATATTTAAATGCAACAATATTAGGAAAAAAACCCCAAACAAACCTGAAATCTGAAATCTCTAGTTCCTGAAACTGAGCTCTAAAGGAAAGCATTGCAGAAGCTGTTGTGGTCTAATTAGCTGCACTGAGGAGTAAGAGACTTTGAAATATGGCAAAAATGTAAAAACAGTTGCTGAAACAATTTACCTACATGAATATGCTGTGATACAACTGAATAATTGCCTGGATGTTGGTTATTTTGGAAAAGACAAAACCTCCAGATTAAAGACAAACAAAAGCACAGTTAAAATATTTTTGCCTGTGCCTTCACAATCGAAATGTAAAAACATTTGCAAGTTGTCACTAGAGTGGCTGGCAGCCCAAAGAAAAGGTGATAATGCTGCCTCAGAGGAGGCGATCACACTATCACACTGGTAGCTGTGACCAGGCCCATCACTGTCCTTGTCCCATACGCACCCACTTGACACCACACTAGGCATTTAGCATGGCTGAAATCCCTATTTATTCCTCAGGTGCTCACTCCAGGAAAGAAGCCTTCTGTCTGCTGGTATCTAGTAACTCCGTGCTGATCTGTGTCTGCAGATCTGGAGTCTGAAATGAGTTTTTGATACGATTTACTCCCTCAACAAGACAGAGTCCCTCCTGTTACCTGGTGTGCTCTTTAGCTCCTCCCTACCGTTACAGAAAGAACATCCAATTTTCCACGCAAAGTCGGCTGCAAACCCGTAATTCTTTCCACTGCCAGCTACTTGAGGGCACAAGAGCCACCAGCTCCAACGCAGGTAACATAAATACACCGCTCCAGCCCAGGGCTGATGTAAATCACTGAGCAATCCATGGCCCAAAGCGCGATGCAGCCGCCTGGCTGCTAGGTAGGGAATCGGGATGTGAGGGCTGACTAAGCTCGAGAAGAGAAGGGTTTGCTGCCAGACCAGTACATGAGCGATGGTTAGGCAGCCAACAAGTGGAAAGTACACACACGTGGGCTGCTTGGTCAGCTGCAGGGAAGCACCTCCTCTGTGCCTGGCCCTCAGTCCACAGTCGTGTCCTCCAGGTTTGCCAGGTACAAGTTTGGCAGCTCTGGGGCACCCCACAACCTCCCTCCCTGTGCTACCATCCTCTTCCTTCTCCCAGTCCAGGGACGGTCTGTGGAAAGCGGGACTGACAGACCAAGGATGTACGGGTAAAGATGGAACAGGTATAGCCTGAAATATGGGTGCCGTGATATCGAGCAGAAAAAGTGGAATGCTCCCAGACTGGTGTGAGTGGTAGGACGAATCAGAGAAGCTGATCTGACCAACTGGAACCCCTAATTATCTATTAGATATGCAAAGTGAGCACTCTTGGCGTAGATTAACAACTGAACAGAGGCACAGACAGAAAGAACAAGTTTTGTGCCACAGTAGTTCATTCAAGACGGTTTTACAGAGGGTATATGAGTAGGTGGATTACAATAAAAAAAAATTTTAAAACAGAGTTCTTGGTCAATTCTGAATAAGCTAACCCAGGCTAGTGAGATTGGGCCACTATTATAAGTGAAGCTAGAGTATCAGAAAATGAAAAGACCTAAAAAGGAGAAGAATGCAAAACTCCTCACTTGGTACCTCAGTGTACTGAGTGTCCAAGACCACAATGCACATTGGGCCAGGCCCTTCCTTATGCAATATTAAATGTTGCATTCACACTCACAAACACAGCTTTTTCAAAGAAACTTTGGAAGTTTCTTTTAATATTTAGGAGGAGCCAGCTCTTAAAATAAAACAGCAAAGAGGAAGAGCTACCAGTACCTGGCTGTTATGGCACATTTGAGGCCGATGGTCCAGCACCAACTTTTCTTTTGACAGCAGCATTTAAAACCAGCAGCAAGCAGCAGTTGCACTGCTCACTGACAGACCCAGACACTTTGCCACTGCTTGCAATGACTGCCTTCTGCAAATGCAAACATTAATCATTCATGGATCCTTGCCTCCACCTGCAATCTCTTCTGTCTTTAGTGTGGACTGGGAAACTTATGGGAAAAAAATCAGCTTTCTTGTAATAACCCATACTTTCCAATCAGATCTGCTGATGGCCTTTCGTATAGGTATTCCGTATGTACTGCAATGGGATAGCCTGTTCTTCAGGGAAGCAACAGAGAATATAAAAAATGATAGTGTTCTGGAATTAATTCAAATCTACAAAAAACTATTAATTCCAGGCACGTTTTATGTGTGATTACCAGTGAATGAATAGGAAACGGCTTTTATTCTAACTCATCCAACGAACAGCCTTAAGAGACAACACACAGAGCACAAAGAATTGGCTGGATCTTTGTTTCTGTATAATCTATGACCTAGAAGGAAAATATGTATCTCACAAAATGTCCCCTGGTTGTCCTTCAGAGCAAAAATTCAAATTTTGCTAAAGTTCAAAGGCCTCAATGATTGGAAACTTGTTCAACAGTGAGAGCAACAGATTTGATTGCCTTTTGAACTGGGTGTAGGTGATCAGGTTGTGGCAGTGTGAAGGGTTGCACAGGTGGCCTCTGTGAGGAGTGGTCAAGGCTGCCCCATAATTAAGGATTAATTGTCCTGTAACGGCCCTAGTAACAAGGATTAGGTTATGAAATCCAGCAGATTTTGTTCAAGAACAAATAATCACCTTGCAAGAGTAAAGATAAAGGTTTGATAGGGATGGCTGGAGAGGACATGTGCTCCATAGGCCTGACAGAGCTCGCACATACACACCACACAGCCTGCTGGCCAGCAATGTTTTGGAGGGGGGAAAACATTACTTCAGGATAACAGTAAGGCAATGTGTCAACGAGTGGCTCAGCCTGAAAGGTTTATTCAGCCTTCAACCAAGAGAAAGTTTCTTGATCTAACCTTCAGTTAAAGCCTGAGAGTTCACTGTAACCACCTCAAAGCCCTGCCGAACCTCCATGAGCTGTACAGTCCAGGCTGGACATTCCTCACATTTTAGCTGGGGAAAAAATAAGAAAATCCCTCAATTCTTTGTGCAGAAAAATTATTTGGCCCTTAACTTATTTATTTTTCAGACACTTAGTCCACAGTGTGACCCAGCTGCACATGCTTTTTTTTTCAATATTAAAAGAGCTTAGTTCTTTTTCACATGAATATTAGCTACTTTCTCCATTTTCCATTTCATTTTAATGATACATTCTGAACCTTTAACTGTTCTTTTCCCACATATTATGGGAGATTACAGTACACTGGAGTTATTACAGTAGTATTTTACAGTAAACCAGTAAATGTGCTTTCCTTTTAACATATTTATAATGCCTGTAAAACATGAATCAACCCAGTTTCAGGGGAATTGCACACTGCTCCAATTGCACTGAAAGCAGAAGCCTTTCAGTGGCTTTTTTTTTTTGAGGTCTGCTTATGCTCTCTTGCCTGCTTTATGCTGCAGGCAGAAGCTTAAGAGAATCTGGGCAGTAGAAGTTCCTCCTAGTGCCAGTACCTTCACCTTGGGGCCATTTAAGCCCAACCATGCTGGCCGTTTCCTATGTGAAGTGGTTTAAATGGAAGAGGGAGCACCTTTGACCAAGACACACATCCAGTGGTGCAGAAGCAAGAAGAGAAAGCAGGAAGACCCAGCCATACGGGAAGAATCTCCACTAGGAAATGATGGAATAAAAAAATCTCATTTTCTTCTTCCTTTAAAAAAGTACATATTGAACAGGGACCGTAACACTTCCCATTAGCTGGCAATTGTCTCTGAAACAGCTGCCACCAGCTCTTCTCAGGGTAGCAGTGCTCCTGGAGCTGTGCTGGTCTGAGGTCACAGGCAGGGCAGGGTTTACAGGTCCGCGCTTACAACTTGCTGTTACAAGCACTCTTGTGAAAATCATTTGAACATATGCAAGCAGTGAGTTAATAAAGCTCAAAATACATTGTTACCAATTCCCAAGCAGAAAAACAGGCTAAATTCAGATTACTATTTGCTATCAGTACTCCATTGGGGCCCTTGAGTTTTGATGCTGTTCCATATGTTCTCTTCCCACCCGTCACATTAGTTCAGTACTTATTCTTCTTTGCATCACATGGATGTGATGAAACGGTGCGTTTTAATTTCAGCCACTACACAAATGAACACACACTATATACAAATAAAGAGATGTCAAAAAAAGTGGGTCAGAGCTGCCAACAGCTTTTCACCTACTGATTAAGTACTGAAAGAAAAATCACATTGTAGGCCCATCCCCACCAAATACTTGTGGTTCTTTCGTAATTTAGAACAGCTAAGTAGCTATCCCCCCACCAAAAAACATTCCATAAGAGCACTGATTTTATGGGCCAAAACCACGTCTCATACAATTAGTGTGGTGCTGAAGTTACATCCACACTAGCTGAGTGTCTGGCTCTTAACAGCATTTCAGTTTGCCACTTAAACCCGCGCAATACCGGGAGCTGTATCCATGATAGCCTTGATGCATTACACCTCTGAACAGTAATCAAGAAGCTTGCCTATCCATGGTCAACTAAGATGACAACACTGTAATGTTCTTTTAACTTCCCTGTGGAAAACTGCAAGGATATTTAAGAATAATTACTTTTTCTTAAAAGCAATTTGTAGCTAGCTGGCACTAATACTCTCTGTCACCTCTGCTGTGTTAAATGTTTGAATTAAGAGTTTTTCATTTCCTTGTGGAAAAACATTAATAAAGTAACACAAGCAGGACAGTATTTCTTGTAGCAACATATGCAAAAATCATTACTGCCTGTCCCAGCCTCTGCAATTACTGCTATGTATTCCTGAAGAAGCCACAGGTTTTCACTCGCTTTGCTAACGGGATTTAGAAAGACACATGGATGATCTGGGATATGGGAGCAGTGAGAAGTCTGAATAAAATGAAATTCTCCACTTGAAAATAATGACACTCACATGGGAAGGGATCCTCTTGCCACATCAATCCTTATGCTTCCATCAAGGTAGAAAGAATTTTTTTTTCCTGCAGATTATTTTGTGGGCTATCGTACTGGCCCACAAGCAACTTCACAGACAGCGAACATGGACCACAGAAACTCACAGAAGGTATGGCCTTTGGCCCAAGAAGCACATGGTTTAAATAACCAGAGTGCACTTAGAAGAGAGCTTGCCTCCATCCTTAACAATTTTTAATAAAGTTTTTACTGTAATGCCTTATCTGGGGTTTTCATCAGTTTTCAATATTCCTATAGACCAAACTTTTCTATCTGTGCAAGGAGAAATAATAAATAAAATAAAAAATTCCACTTATACTACCAGGTCCTGCCCATAGAGCAGAAACTGCAAAGTAGTGGTTTTACCTTTGTGCTATTCCTGCTCTGTCTGCACTCCCTGGAAGTCTCCTGCAGCCAAAGACAAGTTCTGGTAGCCAGGGATTTATGAGTTCACTACCAAAAGCCAGAGCCAAGCCAGAGGCATGGACAGCCTCCATCCCTCCCAGGTTTTTGGGCCCTAGCAAGGGAGGGCACAGAAGCCCTTCTGCTTTTCCCCAGGGAAGGAGAATGGTAACTTTCCTAATACAAAGAGAGTGTGAGGTGGGGATATCTGTGGCATGAGCAGGCCCAGTAATTTTGGTTGTTTAATCAAAACATATAATCCAGTGTAATGTGACTTCCTTGTCAGCCCCAAAGTTTAACTGAGGTTTACACTGCACCTCCCTCCTGGCAGATTGCAAGGTCATTTGTAATTGCCCTGGTGAAAGGGGCTGCAAGAATGAATGCCAGCAAATGAGTGCTTGTTTATTCTACACACAGTGCTGCAGGATGAAGATTGTTTCTGTAACTCCTTCTTCTAACAACGTTAGGGGAAAGCCCTCAAAATGGACTTCTTCACCCTCTCCTTAATCACTCATCCCTGTGTTCTGAAGCAGCAGACAGGAAAGAAGGAAAAAAGTACAAGTTAGGTTGGTACCTAACATAAGAAAACATTATGGACAAAGCACAAATCAACAAGGGAACATAAAAAGAGCTCAAGTATTTCACACCTTGATGAAAATCCATACAGACTAGTCCTCATCTAAGCTTAACCTTAAAGCAAGCTTATTAAACTGTCTTTCAGGGGGTTTTATCACAATGGAAAGTCTTCCTGAAGTCTGGTAACCTCGCAATGGAATTTTACATAGCATTGTTTTCAGATCACAAGAATACTGAAGGCAGCACAGACATTACTTCTCTGCTATAAAATATTCTCTCTCCCTATGTGTTGGATAACATAAAAATTGCAAAGGTGATTTCAGTTTTTAACATAAGCCATCTTTGTCTTTTCTAACTAGAAAAGACCTTGGCAGTGCTCATTTCAGGTACCCTTGCCCCATGTAATAACTGAGTACAGCTCTTTCTTTGTCAATGCCAGCAACATTTCATCATTTGAAGGTTTTTTTAAACCTCTAAATGAAAGGTCCCAAAAACAAAGCAAAAGGCAATCCAAAAACTCCCAAGAATTAAAGTTTAATTTCAGCTGTGGAAGAAAAAGAAATGCTTTTTCAACAATTTAACTACTTTTCTTGCACCAAAATAAAAAATCCCTTTTACATATTTTCCAGTGTAAATAGTAGTCATTATGTGTTATTTGACCATGAATTCCAACCATTTAAAAAGCATGACTGGGTGACCAAAATGCCACCGAGGAGAAAAAAATAACAGATAACAAGACTTCCTTAGGACAAAAATTACAATTTATGTGGTTACTTCTGGACAAAATCACAAGGATCCTTAAATCTAATTTAAACAATATTTCAGAAAAAAAATCCAGCCCCCCCACCCCAAAACACCAAACCCAGAAAAACATTTGGTTTAAATATATATACATCATTTCTCTGCCCCCTGGTGTTACAACTCGAAAACTGGGTTTTCTTTTTTTTCTGTGGGCTCAGTGCATTATATATTTAACTTTGTGTCAATTCTGTCCATGTTTTTCTGAATGGTACATGATGTTCTTTGGGTTTGTTCTTACATTCCACTTACCAAACAAAAATTTTTTATAAATTGGTCATGGTTACAAGAAGATTTTTCCATATTAGTGAAATCCTGGAATTACAGCTATGTATCATCTTCACTTTAAACGTGATTGCCTCTTTTTTGACCATGATTTCATTTCTAGAAAACTCACCTCATCATCATCCATCAGATGTTCCTTTGCAAATGCATACATTTCCAGCTGGAGTGTGGTAATGTTGTGGTATCGAACTGCCTCCTATCAAAAAACCACAAAATTTCTGTTATTTTAGGGTAGCAAGACAGGGGAGCATCATCACACGCCACCTGAAACTACCCCAGTGAAGCCAGACCCAGACCTAGGAGAGGCAGATCCGAGGCAGGGCACATACAGTTTGAGAAGGGAAGCAGCAAAACAGCAAACAGAATATTATCCAAACTCTTCTGCGGATCTTCCCAAGCACGGGCTCCCTCACTGCAAGAACAAAGCACTCTCCTCTTTCTCATGTTTCAAAGCACTGGCGAGCCTGAGAATAAGGAATGAGACTGCCAGGGCTGAGCAGCAGCCTGTGCCTGCATTCCAGTGGGCTTTGGACAGGAGAGAGCCTCTGTCTCCCTGCGCTGGCGTATGGCACAGGCAGTTCTGGGAAAGAGACACGCTAAGCTGTTTTGCATGATAATGACTCACCAGCCCAGCCTGAGGCTGGGCTAGGGAAGCTCTGCAAGGTCACTCACCTGTCCCTCCTCACTCCCTGGCTGTGTGCCCGAACAGCTCAGGGCAGCTCAGTCACATACTCTCATATTTGTGAATACCAACTGCGATCAGCTTTGATTACTCCGTTTAACTCCTTTGGGGGAAGAAAACAGGAGACTCCCTCTTTCACAAGAACATCTAAAGATTAGTGCCAGGGCCAAATGCTGCTGTCACCCCATTACCACTTTTTGAAAATAAACCAGAGGCATTATGGTTTTCGTGGCAAGTGATCAGGACAGCAAGCAACTTCTGTTTACAGCTACACAGATCAAAGTACAAGAAAATACAGCTGTGCGCATTTAATATTTTGTATTTAAAAACCAAATTATCTGTAGTCCCCAGCTACAGAAGTTATCAATGAAACATTCAGAGTGCATGTGTAGGGCCCTTGTTCTGCCCTCTCTGCACACGTATGCCAAATCTGTCTGCGGTTTGCAGTTTCATACTGTCACCACCCCTCACTCCCACCACCACCAAACATTGTCTCCAATATGGTTATAAAGCACGGTTCTGTTCCCAAAAGCAGTGACAAAGGAGCAGTTCCCTTCCCCTGTGAGCTCAGACTTGCTGCTGCCTGAAAGAACCAAATGCATTTCTGCTGCCTTCTGTCTCAGCTGGCCCTGCAGGGCAGGCCTGGGTTCCCCCTGTGCCAATGAAGTGTGTGCTCTAAGAGGCACGACTGGAAGGCACTAAATCTATTTTGTGGAACACGTATTGCTAATGGCTAACTAGTTGTACAGCCCATGTGACTGATGCCGAAGCAGTCACTGAGGTGTCACAGTTTAGCTGCGTGACTTAAATCCTGCTAACAAGAAATGTTGGAAAGTCCAATTTGATGTCACAGTCCAGGCTGTAAAACTTCCTTGGACGTGGAAATTTAAGAACAGCATGGAAACCCATTTTTAAAATAGTTTTCCAAAGCCAGATGATAATCGTTGCTGGATGGACTGGTGTCTTCTTTGCAGCAAGCATTTTAATTTAGATAATTAGATGTAATACAGTCCTGAGCCTTTTTCCATCCTCATCCACCCAACTATGCTCTAAATGGAGGAAGAGGAAAGTCAGTTTAGCTGGAGTTACCATATCCAGACACATTCCAATGCCCACAGAACCTGAAATAACAAGCGAGTGGGCAACTATGTGTTGGCAAATAATGATTCACAAAAGCCTGAATGTCACTCAGAGATTTCAGCATCAGAGACTTCAGGGGCCAGCTGCTTTATTTATAGAGGTACATAAAGATATAAACATGCCTAAGTGACAGGGAAGTACCAGTATGAGTTTACTTCTCATCACATATTATCTCCTATCGTAGTATATTTCAACAGAAAGGGAAGAGCTATAATGACATTCACTGTTTACATGACACATACACCTCTGTGTACAACTTTCTATATGATTTTAATAAAACAGTACGTGTTAAACTCCAGAGCCAGCAGATATCCCACGTTTTCCCAACCTCTGACCCACTGAGTTTCAGAGAAATATTTGAACGTGTCTAGAAGGCATTTTAGGTAATGCACCTACCGATCTGGGCTGAAAATCCTCCTCTTTAAGCCCCCATTTGTCTTTGTGGTACTGGTAATAGACCATGTTCTGTTTCATTACTTCATCTTTCTCGTCAAACAGGAGGTAACTAGCAGCACAAGAAGCTGCATTCTTCATGTCATTCACTAATTGATAAACACACACACCAAAAAAAATCCAGGTAAGGTAAATGAACAAATTCCTACTATCATCTAAACTCTGGAAAACTCAAATGGAAACACAGCCCATACTCTACCTTCTCACCAGCTGCATAGAGAAAAAAAATTGCTCCCCAGAAAGGACATGCTATTTTTGTGTTCTGAAGCACATAAGGCCATGATTCAAAAATCAACTCATCATCAGCCTCTGATGGTTTTCTGTGAAAATGCTAACCAAATGTTCTTCCCAGGTATCCCAGTATCATCCCACAGCTTGGTGATATGCTCTCGGGCATTTATTTAAAAAACAAACAAAAATATATTGAACCCCTCCCCACTTTTTTGTGCTAGGATTGATAAAGAGGGAAGAGTCAAGGTGTAAAGTGTGTAGTCAAACAAGACAAGCAAAAGTCATTAATGGCTTGGTGCTGCACAGCTGATGTGTCTTCCCTTTGATACTGGAGCCTGCAGGAACAGCTGTAAGGGCTACATGTGTTCTTTACAGTGCAAGTAGCTCCTCAAGAAACCAGAACTTTCACTGAATAATCCAACTATCAAATATGTCACCACTGAGCACCAAATACTACAGCTTCTATTAAGTGGTCCCCCCCTCTCTCTTCAAAACCCATTTAGCCCCATTCTAACAGGATTGTAAGAATTTCCACCGGGAAAAAGCAAATAGTATGAAATACTCTGTCTATTTGTCTGTGGAAGAAATTCTGTCCCATGTCTGTTAACTACAGTGATACAGGGAGCAAAAGACACCAGGAAACTCAGATTCTCTGCTCCAGAACAGTTTAAAATGCAGATTCTGGAGGCCACTACTTACATTTTAATGCATAAAATTAGAGGGAAACAATTATGAATGGAATCTGTCCCACATCATCCAACATCAATGTTATTTAAGCACAATAAATCACTACTTACATTTATAATATGCAAACTGCAAGTAATGGTACATGGTGGCCACAAATTTTTCAACCACAAAGCCTCCTACAATGGGTGTCAGATTGCTCTCACACTGCACTTTGCATGCAAGGACTTCGATATAATGATCTGGAAGGAAGAAAACAGCAACAGAGCACATGGATAGCACAGAGTGAATTGTTATAATCCCTCCCATCAGCCACCCATTAAAATTTGGCCTTATAACGCTCTCCTGGGTCCTGTGCATCCGTACCTTGCTGCTTGGAAGTACTGAGAGTCTACAGCTCCATCTGAAATATGCTTCAAGTGTTGGTACTAGGCCCTTCCGTAAAAATCTGAATTACATCAAAGCTGGAATGCCGGAGAACTGAGCACTTAGGTTTCACTGACACCTACAGGCAGCACGTGGTGATGGGTTTTATAGAGTATTACGGAGTACTGCATTGTTTCCTAGCTGTAAACTTAACAACGCTTTCTTTCCTTCTCTAAATTTTTTTGAAGGCCTTCGCAATTTCATTGCATTATTGCACAAATAAGGTCCCCATGCTGCTGAGTACAACTGTGTCACAGGCAGATACAGCAGGTGATTGCAAAATAAGCCACAGATGGCTGCATTTTGGGCCTAGAGTTTGGATGTTCTAAGAGAGAAGAAAGAGGAGAACATGCTGCTCACCACAGAACAACTTTCAGCCAGGAACATGTAAGTTCACAAGCTTGCCCAGTTTGAAAAAGCTTGCTATAATGCAATCTGGGACTACCTGTGATTTTATCTTCAAGAAAATACGTTTCAAGAAAACCTTCCAACAAAAGGTTTCAAGCATTTTCCGGATATATCACATTCATCAACAGCATAGAAAAGAAATATTTTGAAGTCTTAGTTTCCCTGTTAGCCACATTTGGCAGGTGAAAGAAGTTAGCTAACCTTGTGCAGCAACTTTCTGACCAAGACAAAAGAACACTTTTCATCCCTGACAACTCCTAACATGAAGAACACTGAGGTTAACTAAAAATAACTGCTGAAGCTAACTAAAAATAACTGGCCAAATGAAATTACCAGACCCATCTTTTACAAGAGCAGTGGAATCTCCAGACACAGTAGTGTTCAATTCCAGCCAGCACTTAAAGCCAGAGATGTGAGTCCCTCAGTGAAGTGATCCCATGCAATGAGGACAGCTGGCTTCCAAACATAACTCACTGCTCAGTGATAAATACACACCTAGTGCAAGACCCAAACACCTCTGGTTAACACTTACTGCTACATCTGCTTTCTGCAGACCCTTGGAGGCAGAATATCTCTCCCTGAAACACGAGCACAATTCAGCCCAGGCAGTGCAAATAAATTTGAACATTCTTATCTCAAGAGCAAAACACTTGAAATGCATGCACATGACCATGGTGACATCACGGAGTAATTTCTGCCTTTCCTTCCCATCACTGCTGATGGGAATTGTCCTTCCCTTCCAAGGAGGAAGAGGAAGGGTGACAGTAAGTGTCAATCACAGCTGAGCGTGGACACTACACTTTACAGTGGCTTGGGGATTGTTCTGATGTCAGGGCTCTGACCCACTGGGGAAAAAAGTCTGTGTTTCTTGCTTCACCACCTGAGATTTGCTCTTCACTCCTTATTTGCTATCCTAGGCACCTGCCTGTTTTGCACAAGAGCAAGCCGAGGCTTGAGGAATAGCCTGCAATAGCTATTCCACGACAGCTGTACTGGTGGATACCAGCTGCACACCATGAGAAACTGGAGCTGTGCATGTATAAACATATTTCACCAAAGTTTCCCCTCACCAAGACATATTATGGCTTTAGGACAAAAAGTTGGAATGTTTTTCCTTAGGGCAACTTAAAAACATGAAAAATGCAAGAGAATTTCTAAGTTTATTGAGGAAATATGCAGGTGTTCTCCACACAAGTTTTGTCAACAACACTGAGCTGTCAGAGCAATGGAGAAATTACTTGTTTCTTTCGCTGCCAAAGAGCATAGGAAATGTATATGTGCCATTTTGACAACAATCAAAAAAAGTTTATGTCCCTTTTCCTTTGCAAAGCAATGGATTTTTTTTTTTGGCTACACGTACAAAATACAGATGTTACCTACCAGTAAAACTCGAATGTAGGAATGATTAAAAACAGCCAAAAGAACCATGTCATATTAATGAGAAAGGAGATATAGATCACCAGACCTATACAAACCACAAAGCTGATTTCAAAGGCAGGCTAACCACTGAATCTCAAAGGTGGCCAGACTGATACTGAAATGATGGTCAAGAGACCTGGCTGGATGACCACTGCCACCCAGATGGAGCAGCTGTTATTTACACATCTACGTTACTCTGACACAGAACTTTCATATTAACGTAAGATCTCTGTTCTGATTTCCCAATGGACCTCATTTATGTTACTGAAGAGAGCAAAAAAGAAAAGCAGAATTCAAGCAGTTTTCAGTGAATCTAATAAACTCCCACTGGCCCAAACTGAGGAACAGCACTTGGGTAACCAGTACTATGGATAAACTGAAATGTACCTCGGGGACATCTTTCCTTCATGTTTCCTAACTGATGCTATGATGGTTTTTTGCTTTTCTTTTATACCCCTTTTTATACACTTTTTTATATAGCTTTATATATTCCTTGTGCTTTTAGCTTACATAGTTATAATTCTTTAAGTTCGATAACTCTCTTTAGACCTAGTATTTCGTTAAGTTTAGAGACTAAACATTTTAAAAGCCTAAAGAAACCAAGGTCCTCTCCAGAACACATTCTGTAAACAAAGATAGGCCCATCTAGGGGGAGGGTCCCTTGGGTGGGAGGTCTCACCCGAGTCTTTCATTGGGGAACCTTTGATAGATATGCTAATTTTTGCAAGGCCTATAATTGTATACTCATCACATTGTCGGTGGCCATTTTTTTCGGTGAGGACATCGGGGTGCATTTCAATGTACATTTCATCACACCTAAGGATCCTTAAATAAATACCGAAGTAAAAACCCTTTTCCCTCCTAACTGTGTGCAGCTCTCTTAATTTTAAGACCAGGAAAAGGCATCATAACCACTCACCTGCAATGGAAAGATAGAAGTCTTTGAAATCTGTGATCTCTCGGGAGCCTTCACAGGCTGCTATGCAGTCATCGTAAGCTTTGAAGAAATCAGGAAGAGCCAGCTCCATGTCTGAGATGGATGTCTGCCAGTTGTCGCCATTGTACGCTCTCACAGCCCTGACAAAGAGATTCTGAGAAATCGGCGGGAATGAATCAGCGGTAACTGACCCGTGAGAAGTGTTGTGTAAACTCAAATACAGTAAATGATGTCTCCACATTTCTGGGTGACTGTACAAGCTGCTCTCCAGGTGATGTGAGGACAACAAATACAGGAGACTAATGGATCTCACCAGGTATTTCCTAGACAGCAGAGTATGTAATTCCATTTCAAATCAAAAGAAAAGCCTGCTGGAGAGAAGTAACAGTGGGAGTCTAAAGCACAGGTTGTGACAGAGATTTTCAATGGGATCTTAATGCCAAATGTCTGAGATATTTTCAGCTGTGCCACTACAGCACTCATGAATTTGGATAACTATGCACCTGCTTAGCTCCAGTAGTGATCTGCATGTAGCAGCTTTCAGGTTCGCCGCTGTCTGTGATTTGCTGTGATTCATTTACGGAACAATGAAGTGCAGGAGAGGGGCAAGTTACTGAATGCATCAAGAAGGCAGAACAAAGATGACTGAGATGACACAAAGAGGGAGATTAAGAACTGAGAGCACATAAGCAAATGAGATCCCTGAATCTCACCCAATAAGAGGAGTAATAGAACAGTTCCAAAGGAGCAGAATAAAAAATAAAAAGCATACCTCATATGGCTTTGTCTCCAAGTCTTTAATATGCTCCTCAGCATCAGGTATGCTCTTATAGTAGGCCATATTTCTTTGCATCATTTCATCGTCTGGATGCTTCAGAAGAAATGTGTGAGCTGCTGCAATAGCTTTTGGAAGATTATTAGCCTAAACAGGGATAGGGAAAAGAAGGTGTTAAAAAAGATTAACTGGAGGAAAAAAAAAACCAAAACAGTTCAAATGTTCCCAGTTTTCTCAGTGAATTTTCCTGCATTCTCTGTATTCACAAATTTACCTGTACTGAAAGCACAGTCTCAGTAGATAAAATGGTACAGTAAAACTGATATAATTCTTCTCAGTTTTCCTCCTAGCTGCATCACTGAGAACAATTTTTTTTAACTTTAGAAGTCTATTATTTTTGCAGATAGCATAGATGATTGTTGTAAGTCAAAATGATCATGTTTTTTTCCCTTCCCCCTCCCCTGTTCATAGAGCTGACAAGGAAAAAGTCTATACCAGGGCTCCTAGGAAGAATTAATCTCACAGCAAGTGCTGATGCTAACCTATGGATACTGGTCAGGAGTCATCACTGTTTATATGTGTTTAGGTCAGTTATTTGCCTAGCAACACAGAGGATATCATCACAATAATGTATCTTCCTAGTGGCATTACAAAGTTAGATCAGACTGCAGAGACTTGATCAAAAATTGTGTCCTAAAGCAATTTTCTGTGCCTGTTTTTAAACTAACTTTAATCCCTGTTAGAGATACTTTGTGAAGAGTACGTTTCTCATTTACAACTGCATGTACCAAACACATACGTACTTCTGCGTGCACGCAATTTATGGTTTTTTAATATTTATATATATACATGTATTTTCATAAATTATATAGTATATATGCACATATTTAGGAAGAGTGAGAGAGAAAGCAAAAGCCTGGGGTATTAGTGAAATGTTAAAACCTTTTTTCTAGGCCAAGATCCACACCAGCCCGTTCAGTGTACTGATGTATAGGCGATACAGAGCTCCACCTCACATGTGACACAGCTTCTGGCAGTGCATGTTTGAAACCACGAGCAGGAATCACGGGCACGTGTGCACACGCACTCTTCTGTTCACATCCATAAAAGACGCCCTTTCGTTTCGGAAAGGAACCTGACAGATGGCTGCACCGAAGCAAGTCTTCAACCCCTGCCCTGCTGCTGTGCTGCTAGGAGTGTCCCAGCGCTGGAGCTCTGACAGCTGCCCTTCCTGCCCGTCCCAAAACTACGTGCTTCCAGTCAGCCCAGACCATGCTAAATGCAAAGGGAAATCTCAGTTGCACTTTCGTCAAATGCCTGGTTTCTTTTGTGCTGTAGCTGTAGCCCTGCTTCTTTGGCAGGCTGACAAGTCTCATTTTTACTTAGGTCCATGATTCACTCTCGGTTTCCATTTTCACCTCTTAGAAAAAAATAAAGGAAGGTTTTGTGGAAACACACTCCTAAGTGAAGTCAGTGGCTCTGAGAAAGCTCCCTCCAGAGGAGCAAGCAGCAGTGCAGGCACAGCTACTCCCAGAATCTTACAACGTGGCAGATTTCTCTGTGGAGCCCACCTGAATACATACACTGTCACTCCCAAAAATTACATAAAGCATTTCCCGCTTGCTTCTTCCTATACTATAAATGCACTTGAGGGGGTGGAGGGGTGGGGGAAGGGACATTCCTTTGCAGAAACCACCAGCCAGGAAAAAGTCCTTTGGATGCAGCAGTTTGTAGCTCTAGAAGGCCCATTCAGAACTCCCCAAGCGAGAGATAAGGGCTCAGAGCTGGACTACAAACCCAGTATGAAACACAATATAAACAACAGACACTAAAGGCAAAACCACCAAACTACACTGCTCAAATTTACTGTAAATGTGATTGAAAAAACAGTTTAAAGGGAGAGGGAGGGGTTCCTTCAATCTCCCTCTCACACTCCTACCTGGCAGTTACTTGACTGTATTTGAAAAGGTACGAAGAAATTATTTTTGGTGTTACCCATACATTGCAAACCTTGTACATACCACAAGGGGGGAATTAATAGCTAAATTAAGATAAGAAGAGGAAACAGTTGTGGTGATGTCATTTTTGTATCCATATATGGCTTTGAGAATTCGAGGAATTCCTGCCCTCTCAGTCAAAAGAAAAGGCAGAGGCTTTAATGTATCAAGCTAAGATCTTTGGTATGGTCTTAGGGAAGGCATTAGATGCCAGTGCAATACTGTGCATGTGGATACTGTTCTGGTTTTATGAGAACACATTTCCCTGCATCTGTTTGGAAAAACTGCTGAGAAAACAGCACTCCTAAAAATAGGACACAGCAACAGTTAAGAAGATGTGTGTTTTCAAGAGGCAGTCTCGAAAAAATGAGCAAGCATATAACCCTATATTATGTATAGTGGGATACGTTGGGAGTGAATCCCTAAAAGAGAAAACAATCTAACCACAGAGCTCAGCTTGCTTCCTCCCCACAGAGATGCCCCGTTTATTTGAAGTGCAAATAATTGCAGTATCTGAAGGGATGGCAGGAGGAATGGAACTTGATGCAGAGAACAGAAGATGAAGATGAGAAGAAAGAAAATAATTGATTAAAAACTGGACGGAAGAATGACAAGAAGCTAGAAAAACAGGGTGAGGTCTGTCAAGAAAAGAGTGTGCCCCCAGTCTTGGCTGACCGAAGAGCAAAAGGTAAATACCATTCCAGGGCTAGCATTATAGTGTTCCATCTCAGCAGCCAATTTTTGCTTCATTCCTTCTCGCAGCTGTAACGAAACTGGAGTTCTGCAGGCATGAGGCTGGCTACCTGTAACTCACAGGCTGTGAGCTGCTGCACTTGAAAGAACTGGACGAGAAACGAGCAAGTGAAGAAGGTGGACACACTGAAGGAGAAGAAGTAGCGAAGTTCATTTGCAATAGCAGAGCTGTGACATGAAGAGTCTGAAAAAGGTTCCAGAGAAGTTTAGACAGTAAGGGAGATGGAAAGGTGAGAGGGGCAGGAATGACACAGCTACAGGACACAGAGGCAGGGTCCAGCAGCCAGATATCTGGGAAGAACTGGAAGGGCTGATCTAGGGGTCATGCCGGATGAGTTGTAAAAAACGGGTGAAAAGCGAGCTGGATGGTACGTGGGTAAGCAGGGGGAAAGACAAGGCACACATCCCACTGTGGGTTACAGGATGGGAGGAAACATCTGAAAGGCTTGTCAAGGAGAAGGTTGCAAAGTGTAGGGTTGGCAGCCTAGGGGGGCAAAGACTGACCACGGAGCAGGGAAGAAATGGACGTGAGGCGGATGACAACTGGTGTGGAGGAGGTGATGGGGAATGAGGTTGTGGCCCAGAGTAACCAGCTCCGAGGGCCAGGCGAGACGCTGGCATGACAGGAGGTTTTGCTAGCACTGGGTGCAGGAGGCACTTGCGTCTATCGAGACTGTCCTGGGACATGGCAAGTGCAGGGACACACCACGCTGTCCCCCTCCACCACGACACCGACAGGCCCGCCTGGCGTGGCTGGAGGGTGGCACCGCACCAGGCGAGCCTTTGAGGAGGAGACACTGCGACGGAGGCGGTGGGGGGAGCGGAGGCAGGGCAGAGAGATGGGAGGAGAAAGGAGGAGGCACCAAGGAGGTGGGGGGGGCCTCACCTTGAAGTAGGCGAACTGCAGGTACTTGTAGGGCTCGCGGCGCTGGAATTCCTCGAGCAGGTCGCGGCCGGGCTGCGCCTGTCGGAAGGCTGGCAGCCCCTGCTTGCAGCGCCGCAGGCACTGCGCCCGCCGCAGCACCCCGGACAGGAGGCGCAGCTCCTCCAGCGCCGGGGCAGCGCGGGGCGCGGGGGGCGGCTGCCCGGCGGCGCTGCAGTTGCGGTGGCAGAACGCCTCGCTGTCGCGCAGCAGGCGGTACAGCCGCATGCTGACCTCCAGGTAGCTGACGCTCTCGGGCCAGTTCTCGGTGCTGTACTGGTCCAGCCCGTAGCGATAGGCCGACTCCAGCGGCATCAGCTCGTCCCGCGGGAAGCTGCGGAAGCTGTAGCGCTCGTACTGCGCCCCCGCCGCCGCCAGCAGCGCCGCCAGCGCCAGCAGCGCCACCACCCACATGGCTGCGCCTCCACCGCCACCGCCGCCGCGGCCCGCACAGCACCACGTCGCTGCCGCCGGCGGGGGCGGCTCCGGGGCCGGGCGGAGGGAAGGGAAAAGCGGGTGGGCCGGGCGAAGGCAGGACAGAGGCGGTCCCGGTCCCGGGGCGGAGGGAGAGGCGGTCCCGGGGAGGGAGCGCGGCAGCGGCGGGGCGGGGCGAGCGGAGCGCGGGTCCTCCGGCAGCCCTCGGTGCTGCTGCTCGGCTGGAGCCAGAGCAGGGGCCAGCAGCAGTCGCTTCTGCAAGGAAACTTTTTGTTAATGCGTTTCTGGTGTCTTTTTAATTTTATTTTATTTTATCCTTTTTTATGCATTTTTCCAGTGTCCACGAGAATTGCTTTTTTGCAATTTAGGGGTTTTGTTTGGAAAACGTCTATTCTAAATCCATCTCTTGTACCCTTCAATTTTTGTGTATGTGTGTTTATCTACAAAACCTGTGACACAGGTTCACACATTCATACTGTGATGAAGAGCAATAAGTTCATTGTTGGAATATTCCTAGAATTCTGGGCATTATTTCCCTTGAAACTGGAATTTTAGACACGATGTTAGAAGGCATTGCAGAATTATAAGTACTATTTCTGCCTCTTGTTGCTGTTTGATGTTTGGTTTCCTGAGGAAAAATAATGTGGAAGATCTATAAGGAAAGTGGTTTTGAATGTTTTTGAATACTTGCCAGCTAATTGTACTTCGAATGTGAGCTATAGGGCTATAAAATGCCAACAGTGCCTCCTCCACTGGTTCTGTGCAGTGCTTTGGGGCATTTTCTGACGTCCAAGTACATTAACTAATTAATAATCATTAGTAAGTGGGAAAAGCTGTGGCTGTAGATCCGAAGAATTTGGAAGTTCCTAACCTGATCAAGCAATTCTTTAGAACTGTTCTTTCAGTCTGACACTTAGAGATTATTTGCATTATGACAATATGCAGCCTCCCAGATTTCGCAACCAGAGTTTGACTAGCTGCTCTCTCTCCCCTGCTCTTGGTGAACTCATGCACTCATCAGTGGTGATCTTGGGGCTGGAGAACCCTCCAGCTTGGAAAAAAACTTGTGTAGAGCCATTCAAAAATGCTAGCATGGCTTCAAAACCAGACAAATAGCAAAGGTCCAGATCTTTGTCTATTCTTTTTATTTTTAAACTGAGAAAAGAAGTCACAGGTAATTAAAAACAAAACAAAAAACCCACACCCCATAAAATAACAAAAAAGACCTGCAAGCCCCTGACAGTTCCAGTATTTACCTTTCCTTTAGATGACATTTAATCCTGTGCTTTCTGGATCTAGTAAGAATAGTTCTCTATCCCTTTGCTATATTTTAGGCTTAGTATCAGTGCTTATGTAGGTGTGTGACCTAAATGACCAGTCATGAAGAAAATTATTCCTTAGAAACACTTTATACTTGAACTGTTTGTCTACATTTCTCAGCAGAGGCAGCCACAGGATGGAGGCTGGTGAAGTGCTCAAGAATTCATTGCAGTGGCTGCCTGTATAGCAGGGGCTCTCTCGCAAATTACCGAGCTGAGCCTGCCCTTCTGAGGCCAAAATTACCTGCAGGTGCAAGTGTTGGAAATGTTGTATCTAAGTAGTTGTTATTATTTCACACTTCAGGCTTGAATGGCTGAGAAACCTGGAACCTCAGATCCTCTTTCCTGTGGGAAGACAAACACCAAAAGCCAAAACCAAATCAAAATAAAACATCACAGGCCACTGGAGTGTTGTTCCTTTCCACAGGAGGGCCAAGCACCAATGTTTCCCCAGCCAGGCTTTGAAACTTGGCTTGTTGCCAGCCCTCTGTGGCAGCTCTACCAGCCTGCACTCTGCATTTTATCTTTGCATGGAATAGGGATGATTTTCCTGTTTTTCCTGGCAGATTGCTGTAAGCACTCTGAATTCCATTTTTAAACCTTCTCGGGTAAAAAAGATGCAGTTAGGAGCTTACACACCGTGGGAGCAACACCCAGGAGGAGTCGTCTGCCACTCTGGTTTGTGTGTGCGTGTGCATGTTGCTCAGTTTGCCATCATTCCTGCTGAATGCCTGTTGTCCTGCTCCCACAGTTTGTCCTGCTCTTACTCACTGACCAGTTTCTGGAGTTTTGCTGCCAGCTGATTCCCAGAGACTTGCCAGTATGTTGCCAAAAATGTCAGGATAAATGAAACTCTCTAAAGCTGTTTTTGTAATATTAGGGAGTAGGCATTAGTTTATTCCAGGCCAGGGTGCTCCACCTAGATGCACAGGACTTTTAAAAGTTTTCACGTATTTATACATTTTTAGCAAAGAAATTAATGTTCATTGGTTCTAAATTACATACTTTTTTTGCATCAGTTATTATTCTATCTTCTATTGTTATTGATTTCTCACTGCTCATGCTAATTAGTCCACATCTCTTAGCCTTTTTATTATCTTTTTCCCAGACAGGGAGTCTCCAGCACATGTTGAATCATCTTTGTTAGTGTTTTCTTTATCTTCTGGTTACTTCAACATGTCCTTGGAGGGCTATAAATTCTGGATTCCAGGTGTCCAGCTTTTAACTCCCCAGAGCTTTGTTCACTGTTATTTGGGGCAGGTGACATCTGGAACGTGGCACATGACTATAAATTTATGACAAAAACAGATACTAAAGCTCATTAATTTCCCTGTTCCATCTCTAAGCCCTGTTAGCCCCAAAATTCTTCTTTAAGCCTTGGCAAAAGACTCTTCCTTGTCCTGCAAGTGATGGCTTTCTCGCAGAAGTGTTCCTTCCTCTCATTGTGGCAGTCATCCTGGAAGTGAGAAAACATCCCAGGCATTTAAATTATTTTATTTCTAATTCAATTTGTCAGTTCTGCTTTTCTGAATGTCTGTCTGGTTTGGGTGTGACATTTTTTAATTTCACGATTTATTAAATGCAAAAAGACCAAACATAACAACCCCTAAGCTTACATTCACTAATCAATAACCCTTGCTAACAAACTAAGTAGAAAAGCAATCTCAGGAGTCTCCCTATCAAACTCTTTCTACCCCCAGTAAACCCCCAAATAAAGCTTTAATCTTGGGGAGACACCCTTCCTCCTCCCACAGGTGATGGCTTCTCATGTACATGTTCCTTCCTCTTGCCGTGCCACGTGGCCTGGAAGTTAAAGAAAACAAACCTTCATTCTTAGTTCCTTTAATCCATAAATGCTGTTAAGCCCAGGAGAGTTATTTTGACCTTTATGAATTGTTGCCCACTGTGGGTATGCCAAAGTTTCCTTCTGAAGGTTGAGGTTTCAATAAGATGTTTGAGCTGTGAGGGGTGACCCTCCAACTGCCCTCAGCATCGCTCAGGTGGCTTTGGAAGTTTAAATCTGTTTTAAGTCAAAAGCAGCAAGTCTCTAGCAGAAAGAGGAACAACTTTCATATGTCTCAAATATCCTGCAGAGAAATGAGGGGCATCCTTAGACTTCTTAGACATCCTTAGACTATCTCCCTGTTTTCCTTCCTCGGTGGATGGCAGTTCCTCATTTGGCTGCCAACAACCTGGAAATCAAAGAGTCTTTACTAATTTTCCCTTCTGTTCAGAAAGGTGAAGAACTAAAGGAAAACAACAAGTTTGAAAACTTTCAACAGCCCAGGCAATTACAGCATCCAGCACAAACACAGATCAGCCCATGCCAACTTTCCAAACACTGAAGAGTGGAGAAAGAATTTGGATTTGGCCACAGGGATGGGCTGTGAACACAGAGTTGAGAAGAAAAACCCTCTAATTTATACTCCACTAAGTGGTCAGATAAATAGATAAGTGTACAGATACACACTTGCATATAGTTTGTAACTATTCACCTCCTCCCGCAGCTCTGGCACTAAGTGGAGGAGTTCCTGGGCTCACCTCCCACAGCTGTGCTCACTGCTGCTGTCTGGGACTGCCCTGAGAGTGGGGCACAGCCTGCAGCTGACACCTGGGTGGCAGCAGGATCCCACTGGAGCTCTCTCTGGACAGCTGCGTCAGTCGTGGTGGGTGCAGAGCTTAGAGAGGCCGTGGCTTTCTCCCCATCGGGTACTGCTGCTCCCTGGTCAAGCTGGCAGAGCTTCAGTGCGCTTCCTGCATGCCCTTCTGCATGATCTCATGCGCCACAGCCTTTCCTGCCCTGGATGCTGGTGCTCCCCAGGAGCTTCTTATGGGGCTGGGGGGATGGACACTTGGCCGCCACTGCTCCTGAAACACCCAAATCCCATTAGCCACTGTCGTGCCAGCTGCAGGCTCCTGGCAGCTCTCTCAGCTTCCCCTGGAGATCCCCTGTGCAGGAAACCAGAGCTGCTTACCTCAGCAGCCATCTGAAAAATCAGGCCTGTTGTGTTTTTCAGGAAATCAGGGGCGGTTAATTAATATTTAGCTGCAGGACTCCCAGGAGAGCAGCCTCCTCAGCAGTGACACCACCACGCCCCTCTCTTCGGCACTTCTCTACGCCTGCACAGACTCAAGGTGGCCAATCCCATCAGGCTGTCCAGTTCGTGGCATGGCTGTGATTCCCCTCGGGAGCAGCCCACTGCCAGTTTGGCTCTGATACGGGATGAATAGTCTGGTCCCAGGAAGAGGCAGCATCCAGGGCTGGTCTGCTGCTGCTTGCTGCTACAAGCTCCTTCTTCCAGGCTGCGAATGCTGAGGCTGCTCTGTGCTCTGCCAGGGCTCTGCTGGGGCTCAGCACTGGCTGTGGCTGGGCCCGCTCTCACCTCACGTTTCCATTGACAGCTTTGCATCAGATGGGCCCTTTCAGAGCACACTGACTGATCTTGCAGCTTTTTCATTTGAGTTAGACTCTCATCCAGGCAAAGAGATTGATATTAGTTGTACAAATCCAATGGTTGAGAGCTGAAACCCTCCAGAGCTACAGCTGAAAGCCTGTATCTCCACATGATATTTTGTCTGCCCCACTCTTCATTCATGTCTGGTTGGAAATGCAAATGTGCTTTCTTCCTCATCTAGGAGTACCGTGACTGTGCAAAAACTGTCCAGTGGGCTTTGTTCGAAAGGCAGTGCAGTCTGGAGTTTAGGAATGAAGGAGACCCTTCTCCAATCCCAAACCATACAGAAAACTCCCATAAATGGGACTTTCCGTCTTTAAGAAACAAGTGACCATTAAAAAGTGAATGTACATCTTAATCACAGGAGGAGAAGGAAGCAGGAAACTGAATTGAGGTTTAAAACAGTTTTTATTCTGAATGCCACCCATCGCTGGCACTGGACAAAGCAGTTCCATCACTGTTGTATCTCCTGTCCTCCCTCAGCTGTCTGGCTGCCATGATCAGAGGGGTGAGGCTGGAGAGCGGCTTGGCTGTGAGTAAAAATGGATGCTGTCCAAAGAAAAAGAAAACAAATGAGCCATGACTTTACAAACTAATTTCCTCATGGGCCCCAGCACTATTCCTCAAGATACCAGAAAGCTGTAGAAAAAGGTCTGAGGGAACTATGTGCACCTCCATCTTCATGTTCAGTACATTGCTATCCCATGTCCAGTACCTGGAATACTTGTCCCATAATTCTATTAATCTATTTATCAAGGTTTCTCCAGCTTGATGCAATATTTGCCCTGCCAAGACTCTGGGAATGCTGCTTGCAGTCCAGGAATTTTCTTCTTTCAGGAAACATAAAATATTGACTTAGGGGTCCTCTTTCTTGTAGATGTGAGTTATTTTAATTATCAAAAAAGATGAGGAGCGTAAGCTGTTCTTCAAGAAACTCAAAGACAGCTAAGAAGTGTTTATCCCAGTAGGATCTGGGCCCATGTGTTCATCTGAAGACCACTGAGGTTTTCAGCACCAAGACCAGAGCAGGGAGACAAGTAGTGGAGCACTGATGGACTCAGCTCTGGCTTGCAGGGAGAGCAGTGTCTACCTTTGCATCCCCTGCACCTCCTATGCTGGCTGGCACCTCCACAGCAGGGACAGCCAAGTGGCACATTCTGCAGCTCCCAATCTGCCACAAAACCTGGCAACTACCCTGTAGCAGCTCTCATCTACTCAGCTGTGCCAGGCAGCAAAAAGGGCTGTGAGAAGTCCCACTCAGCTGTCTCTGTTTTGCTGGTAGAAACCTCTAAAAGCATGGCTTGGTGTCAGAAACCTCTGAGAGTGGGGTAGGAGGGACAAGCTAAGGCCCCTCTGCTCACAGGGAGCCCCCCAACAACTCCTTCCTTCCCACAGCCAGATCTTGGATCACTTGGCTGGGATGGCTTCACTGGGTTCCTTCACTGCCAGCACCATTTCAGGCCTCCATACCTCGGATCATCCTACTGCAGTTCTTTTGACACCAGGGAAAACTGAACACGCTACCAAAATACAAAACAGGGCCACAGAAATCATCAGAGGGCAGAATACTTCTCCTGTTAGGAAAGGCTGCAAGGCTCGGGGTTGTTCAGCCTGGAGAAGGCCCCAGGGAGACCTTATTGAGGTCTTTCAATACTCCAAGGGGGTTCTAAGAAAGATGCAGATGCATTTTTTAACAGGGTCTGTTAAAAAGAGGAAATGCTTTCAAATCAAAAGAGGGTCCATTCTGATTAAGTCTAAAAAAGAAATTGTTTATGAGGAGAGTGGGGAAACACTGAAACAGGTTCTACAGAGAGGTTCTAGGTGCCCCATCCCTGGAAATATTTAAGGTCAGGTCAGACAGGGCTCTGAGCAACTTAATCTACTTCCAGATGTCCCTTCTCATAGTGGGGAAGTTGGACTACATGACCTTTAAAGATCTCTTCCAACCCAAGCTATCCTATGATTCTAGTCAGTTTTCACTTGAAAAGCACCCAGACTGGGCATTAATGTGAGGGGAAGATCCTCTGATGCCTTTGTGTTTAGCTGACAAGAAAACCAATCCATTGGACAGCTGTTTCACTTGCAGCTGCTTCTCATTGTACCTGTAGAAGTTGCTCAGCAGACCATCGAGTGTCCTCATCGGTCTGCAAGCAGCAGTTCAAAAAGTCCTGGAACACAGCGGACAGTTGCTCGGTGTTCTCCAGCTTCGGTAGCCCTCTGTTAGCCATGAGTTCCAGGGCCTAGAGAAAAAGGAAGCACAAGACTCCACCTGTTTCTTTCATAACTGCTCACAGAGACCCCATTTTTTAAGCACCAGCCTTCAGTGGCAGTTTCTTCCCCGGCAGAGGGTTAGAGATGATTATTCTGTGCTGACAAAAAGACCCCACAAAATAGCAGCCACGGATATTCCAACATGCAAATGATCTTGCCTTGACAGCTGATTTCATGGGCTGACCAAGTTAGTAGGAACCACATCAGCCAAAAGCACATTTTGCTGCTCAGAGAATTGACTTTACAGGCTTTGCAGGCTCTTTTAAAGAGTGAAGTTGGTCAAACTACGTTATTTCCAAGCGTTGTTACGTACAGTTCATCTCTGCAGTGCTCACTGATCTCTAAAGTACAACTTCCATAAAAAAAAGGTTGTCAAATTTTTTGCTCTCTTCCTGATAAAAATGGTAACCGGGATGTCAAAAAGGAAATCCATCCACTTATTCCTTGCTTAAAGGAACAGAAACATTTGGAACCTCAGTTCAACACAGACATATTTAGTTGCATGCACAAATATTTTATGAGGAAAATGCCTAATCAGGCAGACAGGAGCCACCTGCAACTGTCTTTCATCAGACTCCAAATTCCCAGTCAGCTTCACATCCAAAATAAACCTTTTAATGGTCTAATCAGAAAAATGAATCATTTCATCCCTATGGTAACTCTCTGCTAATTTTGATACTCAAATAAATGCATTAATGAAGCTAATCCCTGTGCTAAAACATACTTTTGGAAAAGGATTTGGTAATGAATAATTAAGGCCTTCCTAGAACCAGAGGCACTTCCTGAAAGGCTCAGGTAAGTAATTGGCACTGGTGCAAGACTGGAAAGAGTTCTGTGCCTGCAGACATGGTTGAAATGCTTTTCATACAAATTCCCCAGCTGGAGAAACTTGCCACTGAACACTTCTTGTCCTTCTGAGACACAGCTCAAAAAGAGCTCAAAAAGTTCATGAGAAATTTGAAGCATCACTGAAGGCCAAAATGGGACATTTTTTAACTGGAACATGCCACTCCTCTTCTGAGGTTCTCCCATTGATGTAGCCAAAGCTACACCAGATGCTGATGTGCTCCAAGGACAGCTTTTGGCAGATGGGCCTTGGTTGAACTAGTCTAAGCTGAGGTGAATGAGGTTTCGTCTCATGGGAGACAAAACATGGGACAGATTAGAGAGACGGTGGCATCTGCTAGTATTTGCACCTTACCTTGAGAGGAATTTCCTTAGAGTAAGGAGGTGCTCCTTGCAGCATTTCTATCGCCACAATGCCAAGGGACCAAATATCAACTTTGGTCCCGTATGAATCCTTTTTCACGTATTCTGGTGCCATCCAGTGAGCTGTCCCAACCATCGAAGTCCGCCTGCTCTGCTCAGAAGTCATCTGAGCACAAAGGCCAAAATCGGCTGAGGAGGAAACCCGGTGTTGTTAAAGCCAGCTTGAATTAGGAGACTAAGCAAAAGCATTTCCCACTCTGAGTCTGATAATGTGGTGGTGAATCTAGCTGGAAAAGTGGCCATGCTCTGTTTTCTCAGGGTGGTAACTGAGGAAATATGGAATCGGTCATTTATAGAAACCTCCATGTTTCACTCAGTGGCTTTTATTCACTTGAAGCTTTAGACTGTAACTCCTTCCCTCTGGAAGGGTCACACAAAAACTAAAGCCACTCTTGACACCTTGTTTCCCTCAAGACCTCTCTGCACATTGCAGCTACACTCTTAGCTTGCAGCAGTGCTCTGTGCACTTCCACAGGTGTGGATACTAAAAAGCTCCTGGGCAGAGGATTTTTTCCTTCTCCTTCCTTTCTGTGGGAAACTTTTACTTTGCTATGCAAGCTATGTAAACAGTAAGATAGGTTTTTTGTAAATAATCTCGTATCTGGTATTTTTCACTTATGTTATGGTGTTGTAACAATAATAAAGATTCATTCTCTCTCTGGACTCGCTTGTGGCTGCATCTCAGAATTCCCCTAAGACTGCTACACACAGGCACTGCTCTTGGGGAACTGGTGGTCAGTCTTAAGCAGCTCCACAGCCCACACCCCAGGAACGCTGTGCCTGACCAAGAATACCTACCCAGTTTGACAGATCCATCCATTCCAAGAAGAATGTTTTCACTTTTTATATCTCTATGAATCACAAGGTTGGAATGAAGGCAATTTAGGGCTTGCAGGCACTGATAGATAAAAAACAAACAGGAGGGTAAAAATTAATGACCCAATTTCATCACCCAAGAAAGGAATGGCTCTAAAGGACTTCAGTTCTAGTTGAAAGGTGAGTAGTGGCAGAACATGGTGGTGTCAAGAGGAACAGTCTGCTGCTTCATCAGTAGCAGAGTAGTATCCTTCTAGATGAAGACATATTACCTCTTGAAAGAGAAATGGCAATTGTTACAGACTGTCCCCTGCAAACATAGACAAAATGACTGCTGCTGTAGGGCATGGGCTCTCTCCATCCAGGTGACAAACAATTGTCTGCTGTTAGTTTAAAATTCTGCTACCGGCATGTTTGCTTTAACAGGCAAGGAATGCAATACAGGCAGGCTCCAGGCAAATGTTCAAAGAGGTGAAGTTGAGAAAATAAATAAAATTTTAAAAAAGAGAGTACCACAACAGTTGTACTGGCAGGCCGTCCACCTAAGACACTCTTGCTTCTCCATATCATCAAAGCAACACAGAAACAAAGCCCTGAACATGAAATCACTCCTCTTCTTACCACCTGTCTAGAAGTACCAGCCTGCCCAAACAATCAGAAGCATGAGTGGCATCCCTTACCTCTCGGCAGATGGCTGCCATCTCTCCTTCAGCCATACAGACTTCTTTAATGATACTGCTTAAAGGTCCTCCATCCATGTATTCCATAATTATCCAGAGTTTATCCCCAATGAGGTAGCTGAAAGAAGGAAACAATGGCACAGAGGTGAATGTGCATAGCTAAATTACCTTACGAAGAACACTACAGTTTACTCCTGTTTCCAGGGCACTTGTAAACCAACACAGAATAAAATGAAGAGACATTCCTCCTAGGTTATGCACTACTTAGAATCTGTGCAGTCTAAATGAGAAAGGCCGATCCATGAAAACTGAGATGTCTTAGATGGCAAGCAAGTGAAAAGTACAGGGAAATAATTTCTATGATGAGTTATCAGCACTTATCATAAAACACAGAAAATATGTTCAAGTTAAAAAGAGAAAAACCCGAACCAACCCCAAAACAACAAAACTACATGGAGGTAGTGAACTTAGAGGCTGTTGTTTTAGCCAGATAGGGCTGACCCAGGTTTTTGAAAACAGGCTTCCAACAATGCATGTCAGAGAAGATTAATGCAAACAAAATGCACTCTCCTGCCATATATTGTATACAAATAGATAAATAAAAGTAAAAAGCTCAATTCTCCAGCAGTGACCAAAGGGGTTTTTTTAAACCTTTGTCTTGCAGTACATAAATGAACATTGATGTGATAATACCAGAACTACTTACCTGTCTAAATAGTTAACAATATTGGGGTGTTTATTGTCCCTTCCAACTAGGAGTTCATTGAGAATAAGTTTCTTTTCGGGCTGTTTTCCAAGACTCACTTGCTTTACGGCCACCTAAAATGACATTGAAAACCATTAACCTGAGAAGTCTGTAGCATGAGATCAGAATGAACATGGAGTGAGTGCTTCTGGAGTAATGGAGCCCAGCTATGCCAAACTGCCTTGTGATTACCCATCAGAGCTTAGTCATTGACATTACAATAGCTCATGTCTCTGCTAGCTCAGGTGCTAGTTAGGACACATGGCCATAGACATTTTGCCTTGTCATCTTGGTAAAAATGGTCTCTTGAGCTATTAACCCCAAAGCTCTAACCACACTCTCTGCACCTAAATTCTTTTCCAATGGCCTTAGTTTATCACCACTATTACCATTCACACATGGTTTGCAAGCACAAAGCAGTTTTTTTCCTGTGAAAATATCACAAAATATCTGGGAATCCTCTAGGAATTCTACAGAGTTTGATAATTTTTTCAAAAGCAACTGTTGCTCTTCTTGATGGCATAACAAAGCAAACACAGATAGACATAACAGATGAAATGCCATCCTAAAAGGATCATTAAGGTCATCCCCCAAAACCACAATCCTACCATTTCCTAACTTGTTGAATTTTGAATTTGCAACACTAAAGAACATTCTTGAATAGTTTAAACTTGCATCTGATTCCTGGGTTTAAAAAGAAATAATCCACTCCATGGCATTTTATGGATATGCCCTGGGTCCCTAGTACACTTCTATCTAAGCACAGTTACAAAGTGTAGTACTCCAAGGGGATTAGGAGCTTCCAGGAAGAATCAGATGTATTTGCTGTCAGCCAGAAATGAGATTTCAGAAATCTTAAGCTGTAGCCCCAAAGAGCTGTCCAAAATGGACTTGGGCAGGCTGATGCTAGTCTGTACTTTGGAGGAACAGCCTTTACAAGAAAGATCTCCTGGAGACCCAAAGCTCCAGCCACAGATCACACCAGAGGGGAAAGCACTCAACAGCTGCAAAATCTGGGATTATTGACACTTACCTGTACTCCTGTGGCAGTATCGGTCGCTGTATAGACCGTTCCAAAACCTCTAAAAACAAAACAGCAGCAAAGAAAGGAGAAGCCATTTAGTTCCTACAAGTGAAAGCCAGCCCAGACAGGTCTCTGCTGCCTGGAGTGTTTATGAAACACCTGGCATCACCTACTCGTCAGCCAAGAGCACAGCAGCCCACCAGCCCTCTGCCATGCAGTGTGTCCAAAAGAAAACTTAGGTGCAACATGAAGGGCTGGTACATATCTCAGATATACACACTGGATTTATTTGAGTTCAAAACCTAAGCAGGGGCACGGGTGGGGCATGGAGCATGTCTACAAAAACTGGAAAGTAATACTTCCCCTCTTTTTCCATGTTGCCTTGCTGAGTCCTCAGAACTTTTATTGCTCTGTTCTCAGATCTCTTACTTGAACCTATCTAGGGCCCTATTACTTTGAGAAAAAATGATTTCTCCTAAGAAAATAGGTTAAGAGGTGCCAGGCACTGGAGGGACAGGAGATCTTCCAGGTCCTGTTCCTTGCTGAAGGCAAGACACTGACTGTATGAAGTTCTTTGATGATGCCTTCTGATCACAGTTATAAATTCTGATCAGTACTGAGAGACAGAAAGATCTAAACCCAGTGTCTGAACATGTTTGGAGCTTGCCTGACTTCACACTTGATCTTACACCTGCAAAATACTGGGCCTGTGGCTCTGGCGAAGGAGCTGTGGTTGGACTTACCCTTTGGCAATCTTTTCCAATCCGATATATTTTGTCATAGGGTCTCCCACACTCACAATGCTCCCTGAAAAGAACAAAATGAAAGATCACTTCAAAATGGAGATACCATCATCCAGCAGATCAGAAATGCAGCCCCACTTTTTGGGGCTGTGAGCTGTAGTCACTTTGGTAACAACAACAACAGCAACAAGACAGGCAGCTCCATAGCACAGATGGCCTGCACAATGACTGGTTTTCTACAGTCCTTCAAAGAGGTACCTTGACAGGAAACCAGGAAAAGGGAGAAACATTCAGAGGAGACAGACAGCAGGAAAGAGCAGGTACCAAGGCAAATGTTCGTTGTCTATGAACGTTAACACTGCTCTATCAGACAAAAACTGCAGAAGACCTACTTATTTTCTCTAGACTCTCCTCCTCTGTCCTCTTGTGCTCCTGGTAGGTGTTGCTAGACAAACTGCTGGTGCTGGAGCTCTCAGGTGTGGGAATGCCTATTTCAGAGGATACCGGTGAAGTGTCATCTACTATTCCAGAGGATGCGTAGATCTGCGACAAGAAATCAGTTTGTGTCAGAAAGGTAGCTGGAAGAGATACTTCTCATCAGTATTTCAAGCTTTAAGAAGTGGCCATTAGGAACCATGTTCCAGTCCTACAGAGGCCAGCCTTCTCTTAACATATGGCAGGGCTATGCAGGATTCTTCTCACCACGCTGTGGTCATGTAAAAATTATGGGCATAGTCTAAGCTGTTCATTTAGCTACTTAGATAGTCCATGGAGAGGGGCAGGAACCTCCACAGGCCAGTTTCTCATAGGTATCCTGCAAGGCTGTGAACTGCGCCTTTGGACCACTGGCCGGGCAAATGACAGGGAGCCTGCACTGATACAAAGTAGCTCCCTTTTACACCGTGTCGTAGTTTGAACCTGAGTTGAGTGACAAAGTTCTGGGCCAATCGCTTCCGACAATTTTGCATATAAGAAAAGCAGCACAGGCGCGGGAAATTCGGGCTTCTCTTCTGGTTTTCGCCGGAGGGGTGGAGGAGCTGGCCTGACCGGGCCGGGCCCCAACGGGCCGGGCCGCCTGCACCCCCCAGGCCAGGCCCTGCCGGGCCAGGCCGGGCCGCCTGCGGCCCTCCCCTTCCGTGGTGCTGAGGCGCTGTGGGAGAACCCCCTTACACCGCGGGCAGCTAAGAGACACCGAAACTGCTGGCCGAGACCACCCAGAGCGGTTTCTTCTTTAAAGAGCGGCTGAGCTCCACTCCCCCTTCCCGCAGCCCCGCGCAGACCTTAGCGGGAGCCGATATCCAGAGAAATCGAACCAGCAAGCAGCATGAAGGAAACGAGGCTTTTCTCCAACGTAAAAGCCCGAGAAGAAAATCAGCTCTTCAAATACGGAGGCTTCCAGGTCAGAGAGAAAGAGAAACTGAGTCTACATGGGACGGAGCTAAAGATGGACTGGGAAAGAGGGCGGCGGCATGTTTTTTTTGTGCGCAGTTTAAAAAGATTTCTTGCATGCCGTGGTAAAAGATTGTAATAACACAGACTGTTCTCTCTCTAAGACATGGGGGGAAAGAAATTCTGTGTGCAGCCTGAAGAAGAGATGTGGCCACACCAGGCCACCTGGAGCTGTAAAAGACTTTTAAAAATTTTGTGGAGCCGTTGCTTTTCAGGCTGGAATTTGTTTATCCTTAAAAAGAAATTACCCTATGTGTGACTCGTGATGGCAGTGTAGAAAGACTGCAATATTCAAGAGAGAGAGAGACATTACACAGCAGCAGATTATTATTTCTCCAGGTGGGATTTTGTTGCTGGTAGCAGTTTGGAAACCATGGAAAGCGGAAAAGACCTCTTTTCCCTCAAATATGAAAGGGACTTTTAAGACTGCATCTGACCGAGATCATATGTTGCTGTCCTTTGTACAAATTGAGTAAAGTGAGAGGTACTGGAGAGAGAAAAGGGGGTTTTTGCTTTAATTTCTTATTATTTCTTTTTACTTTTAATTCTGTTAATAATAAACTTCTTGTATTCTTTAAGGTTTGTGCCTGCTTTCCCTACTTCTAATTCTTATCTCACAAAAAGTTAAAAGATGCGAACAAAACCACTACACTTAAATTGGTGTTTCCGCCTGGTTAAGAACTAAGCCTGCTACACACCGGTAGCATTTAAAAACACAACACTACCTCTTGTCCTACACTAAGATAAAGTCATGGCCCCTATCAGAATGCCAGGAAAATGATGATTAAACTTGAAAGTTCAGAGCTGATTTTCCAGGTGACAGTGGCTGGCGGTAGGGGAAGCACTTTGTCATGGTAGGACTCCAGCCTTCCAAATTTTCAGCCGTGAATGACCAGTGCTGCCTGATCAGAAACAGGAAGCTCTGAATTACACCAAAGACAATGCTGACAAAAGCTGGCCCTTACTGATTCTGCAAGTTCAGGTTCTGGTCCAAAAACAGGTGGAGCTTGGTTGTCTTCCTCCTCTGCCTCACGTTCTTCAGAAACAGAGGGAGCCCAAGCAGCTTCTGATTCTGGTGTTGTGCTCTGTGGACAGAAAGCAGTGTGAGTGACAGGGAGTCACAAATGATTTACAATCTTATTTATATGCATCAACCTATCCAGCTGTACTAAGGAGAAATCATAAACTTGGATAGAAATGGGATTCTAAATTGCTAAAACTAAATTAGAGTGGGCTAATTAGACAGCACTGCATATCGTTGTGAACCATATATTCCGCCACGGCTAAAAACAAACAGCAAGCAACCTTCTGTCTGCAAAACCAGACTTTCATCTGCTTAAAAGCTCTTCAAGACAAAATTACAAAACAGCGAAGGACCCCTTTTTTGCTGATGCAAAGACACTGAAATGGACTTTCTTTCAGGTTACAAGGCTGGCACCTATTGCAGCAGGCAAAGTTCATGGCTTGCTCCACAATCCTGAAATGCTTGGAACGTCAGAGGTTACTTTGCCACTCACCGAAGCATGGGCTTTTCTGTATCCATGTGCGACTTCACCTGTAATGGGCAGGGGAAAATAAAACAGATGTTGTCAGAAAACTGCCTGTTGTGGGGAATCCCACAGAATGAGTCAACCCAAATAAAGAGCATTTTTCTTCCAGGATGCCCCTCCAGTAGCAATGATTCTTTTACATAGCAAGCAAGAAAACAGCACAATGTACTAGTCTATTCTTTTCCTACAGTCATTGTAAAGTCAGACCATCAAATCTTTCAATCACAGAATTTAGAAAATTAGTTGCTTTCCCTCAGTTCTGGAGATAACTGCAGAGTCTTTAGACAGACTTCTCAGAAGCTCTGTCAATCTGCATTTCGGAAGTCATGTTTGTTGAACCAGCAAACTGAGGAAATTACAGACCCCACTGCCACAGGCCAACCCATGCAGGGAAAAGAACCCCTGCAGGTTCAATTACAAAAGCTGCCCACACCCCACAGAAGAGCTACAGACATCCCCTTTTTGGCTGAAGCTGTTGACATGAGCTTTGCCAAAGTCCTGGTATCTTAACAGCATTTTGTTTCAAAATCAACTCAGTTACTAAGGGATAGCATAAAAACCACATTGATACAAAAGCCGGATTGGATGCACCTAGAAAAAGACCTCTACTTACTGGCTAGGTGAGTCACCAACCAGACTTTGTCAGGACAAGTATAGAAAGAGCAGGCCAATGGAAAAAAATGGCAAACTGCAGCAGAGATTCGCTTGAACATTTTAGCGATGCTGCGCAGCAATTTTGCAGACTGTGCACTGAAAAGGGAAAAAACAGCACCCCCAGTGCCAAGGGGCAGCCTGTCAGCTGAGAACCCTTGGATCAGGAGTACCCTCTCGCAACAAGGACGTCGAAGAGGTGCTCTGGACAGCCAGGCTCTCCGTGCACCACAGCAACATTCCGTTGGTAGCAACACGGCGTGGCAGGCTTCTGCTGATGTCACAGTAGCAGCTGGTTTGAATCCATGCATAGCAACTGTATCTTCTGGAAAGCTAATGAAAAAAACATCCTCACAGTCCAAAAGCTATTTCTGAAAGGATCCAAAAGTACAACACACCAAACAAGTATGCCCTGTATGCCAATCTGACCACTGAGAAGAAACAAAAGTAAACATTTTGTCACTAATGCTTCCAACTAAGAAGAGGAATGCTTCTCCCATCTCTGTTAGTTCTAAAAGCAAGCAGCAAAGGAAAGTCACCATTTCAGTGATGTTTAGGAGACAAAAGGAGAAACAGAATTCATTTCACAAGGTGGAATGGTTTCAGGTTACTTCTTGCCCACTTCAATGTTGAACTTTGCTCTGACTGAGTATGGAGCCTGATCTCCCTTTTTTGCAGCAAGATGTACCCCCTGACATACAGCCCCCACGTTTCTGATTGCTAACTGGTTCTCTGGAACCTTAACATTTGAGAATATCCAGTTCAAATAGTGAGAATTCTTTCAAACCTGCCTGTGGTATACAGGGATGAAAGCTATGGAGTCACTTGCCCTTTATCCTGAAAATTCAGTGCAGTAAAAGAGCAGGGTCCAGAATCCTGGTGCTCTTGTAGCCCTTCGAGTGGATGTTCCACAGCGGATGTTCTTGATTAATTGTACTGCTGGGAATTATTGTACTCTTTGGAATTTTGCACTATTTTGAAGGCTGCTGTGATTTCAAGTAATGTGTCTTACTCCACAGCTGTGAAATGTGAGTGGAAAATGTCTGTTTGAATGGGAAGTGAGCTCAGTTTTGTAAAAACAAGGATCAGGAATTAGCACACTAAGGATTCCTGCTCTGGGCTCTCCCTGAATTGTGTTGTGCTCAAAGAAAGTCAGCATAGTAGCTCTTATTAGAATCATTATTTTATGTAGTGAAGAACCACTTCTAAACTGCCTTAAGAATCATTTGCAAAGGACTTTGAGGACCTCAGACAGCCTATGCTGAGTGATACCCCTAACCCCCTATTTTATGTAATGGTGAATGCTCTCTAATAACTTCATATCTTTCTTATATTGCAGTGCCCAAAACTGCCCCCAGCACCGGAGGTGCAGAGCAGAGCGGGACAATCCCCTCCCTTGCCCAGCTGGCAATGCTGTGCCTGATGCCCCCCAGGACACAGTTGGCCCTCCTGGCTGCCAGGGCACTGCTGACTCACGCTCAACTTGCCATCGACCAGGACTCCCGGGTCCCTTTCCACAGTGCTTCTCCCCAGCCTCTCATTCCCCAGTTTGTCCATACATCCAGGCTTGTCCCATGCCAGAAGAGGAATCTGACACTTGCCTTTGTTAGACTTCATACATTTTGTTTTTAAATGTTTTCTTCATTGTTTTGATTTGCTTTGTTTTGCTGGGGGGAGAGTTTTGTTGTCTTTCTTATTTGTTTGTTTTTCACAGGAAAGAGGACCTGATCTTCCAGGTTTCTCAGACTTTCAAGACTGACATGTGAAATAATAACAACTATTAGCTACAACACTTCCAACACTTTGGTCTTGACTACATTTCAGTTCTGCCATTTACATTCTGCTTTTCCAAACAATCCCTACAGATTCACTCAGGACTGCCAGGCAGCACCAATAAAGATTATTGGACAGTTCCTGTGTCTGCAGTTCAGTGCTATGTAGAGCAATCCCTGCAAGTCATTTGTAAACCACCAGGGGACCCTTTGAGTTGAAAAGCAGGGTGTTAATTGAAAATGTTTGTTTTTGTTATTATTGCTGTAAACAGACCAGGGTATCCATTCACTCTGTCAACACCTAGGGCAGCAGTTATTTTAATATTGTCCCTTTACTTTTCAATGCGTGGAAGACTTTGCATATTTTCAGGAAGTCTGTTTTTATCAAAGACTGCATCAAATTACACCAAATACCCATCCAGCCTGCCAATCTCCAACATATATGCCAGAGGAAGTTGTGAAAAAATAGGCACCTGTAACAAACAGACATGCTGTTGTTGCCTCAGTTCCTAACACAACTAAATTTTACAGGAACAGCAACGAATTTAGACTTCAGGCACCTGTGTGCTTTTGTAAAACCTGTCACTGAACAAAATTAGGATCTTGAATTCTTATCTTTTCAGAACTGTCTCAGGTGCTCTAAATCAGCTGACAACCTGACTTGGAATATTAAAAACAAAAATACAGCCCTACTGGGTTAGACCAAAGGTTCATTGAACTCTGTGTCCTCTATCCAGCTCTGTATTATATCTCCACCACCACCCAAAACCAGATGCTAATAAAATGCTAAAGAGGCTAAAAATGATCAAGAAGAAGGTGGGCTGTGGTGATACTAGAGGTCCAGTTAGTCAGGGTATTATATAGGCTGGTGTTTGCAAATACTGTGATACCAGATTTTGATTTGAGAGCTGCCATTAAGACTCCAAACCCTGCTGCAGCCCACGAGACAGAGATGTAAGTGGAGACTCAGTTTGATTATCAACCTAATTATCAACAAAACAATGTCATCAATGATCAAAAGAGATCAAACCCTCAAAGAGGAAAACCGGAGATCATAGCCATTTCTTTTGAGGTTCAGGTGAATGTGACCTGAGGCTTGGCTGGGCCCTTGGCTTGACTTTAGTAAGAAAAATTTCCTGTCAATGGAGCAAACTCAAATGAGCAAGATAAGCCAATAAAAAAGCCCCAACAAAACCCAAAGAAAGAACCTATGGAGTCAGAAGCAGTCATGTGAATATTCCAGAGTGACAACAACAAAAAAAAGGTCTAAATTCCTCACAGAAATGCAGAGGGTCAGAAGATGGACACTTAGTAATAGCAAGGATTGACCCACTCCCAGAGACAGCGGGCAGTACCTCATACCTGCATTGGGCTGGTGAGAACATTAATGCTCAGCCCAGCAGCAGGTTACTCCCAGCCATCCACTCTGCAGCTCAGCCAGCAGGGAAGATCACTGTCTTAAACATGGCCATAACCAGTGCATGTTCCTGCTTTCCAGTGACTACACACGGTTAAGGATACACATTAAAAGTGATCTGAAGAGCGGAGGTTTTTAAACACAAAGCATTCCTGCTCTCACATCTTTTCCACCTTGCAAAGCGCACACAGAGCTCATCCCTGTTTATCCTACAAAACCCAGCCAACAGCCTCATTAAGTTCCTTGCTGATTCCAAGTAAACTTTCTGCTGCAGTGACTCCATGTGACAGGTTTGAAACGGGGCACAAAAAGCTTGACTTCTACTGTAAAAAAAGCACTATTCTCAAACAAGAAAAGTATATTTATTTTTATTTTTTTGGGCGGTGTGTGTGGGCATGTGGGAGGGTGGGTGGACAATGAATGTGACCATTTCATTGCTGCAGAAAATAAAAGGTTGTTATATGCGAGACCCCTAACACCACCATTACTTGGACTCACTTCCAGGACACAGGTGCAGCCTTGGATACACTTCAGTCCAAACTCTTTACGTCGTCAAAGCTGGACTTATGCTGTAGTTCCTTGTCCAACCTTCTCTTTACTGAACCGATATCCCAGCTACAAGCAGTGCCAACGAGGCTGTCCCACTACCAAAGCTTTACCACCAGCCTGCACAGACCTACCGCGGCCATCACCTCAGCACAAGCCAACGTACGGAATTCCTCATCATTCGACGGCACGCAAAAGACTAAAAACTTTCGATTTGCCGGATGCTCCCCGTCCTCCTCCTCCTCCTTCTCGCGGAGCTTCAGCACCGCGGACAGCGGCAGCCGGCGAAGGCGGGGTTCCGGCGGGGTCCCGGTGCCCGCCCCGGCCGGGCCAGGACTCAGCTGGCGGAGCCTGTTAGCAAACTGCAGCCTGATAATCCCACTTCTTTCCCAAGCAGTTCTGTTCCTCAGTGGTCACTGCTTTGCTCTCCTCTTGCGCCCTTACAAAGACATCCAGACAGCTCTGCAAAGCTGACTTAACAAGCTGTGAATGGGAATTTCCCTCTGCAATTGTTCAATTCTTTGTTGTTGTCTCCGTGTCTCTGCCTGTCTTTTCTTCTTGATTTTCCGTGCAGGGAAGTCAGTTTCAGCACTAAGTAGCAAGTTAGGTTAAAAATGCCTCACTTTTAAACAGGAAGGACCCTCCATAAGCACGAGAAGAAGGGACCGGAAAGGAAAAGTATTAGCCTTCCTTATAGAACAACCTCGTCTCCCCATTTTCATCAGTTTCCATGTGTGGGAAAGTTCTACTTAAATATTCATTTGAAAAAAGAGGATACTTAAAACTGAAGGAGTAAAAATATTAGTGATGTACAGCATAGTAGGATTGAAATACAGGCACAAAATTTTTAAGAAATGCAAGGCAATTTGATGGCCCAACATGAAGCCAAATTAGACACAGGCGCTGTATTTGCATCTTTATTAGTACAATTCCATGTGTGGTTTTTATTTCCTCATGGCATCACCAGCAGGCTCAAAATACGGGATTTCCACACAGTCCCTTCAGGCATCTACAGACCCCTCCTACACAGGCCCTGCTCAAACAACCAAAGAACAACATAAAATTTGTTCCCAAGCTGGACCATCTCAGACTTTAGGCAGGCACTCAGTTTTGATGAATCACCATCTAAAAGCCACCTTACAATCACGAAGCCAATGTAACAGCAGGTAGTGGCATGACAACACTATCACAGATGATTGACCCTCCCTCCATTCCTGGTTGATCCATCAAAAGAATGGGCTCCTCCCAGAGATGCCAGGTGAGGTGGGGCGGGGGCTCCCTAACAGGAGGCAGGCAGGATTTTGAAGAAAGAACTGTTTTTAACCATAGTCAGAAGGTAAGAAGACCAAAAGAAAGGAGAGGATATACTGCAGGACTTTTTCTTGCTTTTCAGAGTATAAATGTCTGACACTTCCAAGCCTACACGTGACTGATTTTAGACGCTTTCCTTGCTCACCCACAATCCACCTGATAATAGTGACCACAAAAAAATGGCTTCGCCACCTCTATTCACATACAGGCCAAGTGAGGCTGAAGTCTGTGGAGAGTAAGAGGGTCACTCTTACTGCACTGCTCTGGCAAGAGGCTCTGAAAAGGGAAATGGAAACCACTGGAGCAACAGTCACGTAAATGTAGCATACAGTTCTGCAGGCTTGCAGGGGAAAATTCAGACTTGCTTGTATTCCAGTAGCTTTAAACTGCATGGTGGTGAATCTGAATCAGGACAAATTGCAGAAGCCTTTCCAAGGCTTTTACACTGGCAGTTTCTCAACAGCTTTGTCACTGCTGGTACCCAAAGCTGTGAGCTTGGGTATACCCATATGGGCTGGAACAGCAGCTCTGGATAGCAGGGAGGGAATTCTCATGGCAATAATGTGACTCCTACCTTGGCAAACTGTACATATATGAGAAAAGTGGACGTCAGCTAGTCAATGTAATTATTTAAGAATTTAAGATTTCAGGATAACTTGTGCCTTGATTTTGTTTGAAAGCAGAAGATCAAGAAGAAGCATCTCTTGGTGTTTTTACTCCTAAAAAAAAGCTAGAAGCAACACAGGAATGACATGGCTTTTAAACATATAATGTACAACAAACTGCTAATGCAAGTCTGTGCTTAGGAGAAAAACACACTAGGTTGAGCCTTTACAGCATAAGAAAGCAAGAGCATCTTCGAAAATAATGCAATGCTAATTAGAAAATAAGTATATCTCACAGTTCAGGGAGTGTAGTTCTGAACTGCTATAAATAGAAGGAATTTTTGATCTATAGTAGTACATGTAGTAGTGTAGTATAGTAGTGCATAGTGTTTTGATCTATACTAGTGCTGAGCATGACTCAGCTTTAGTCAGTGGTGGAAGAGAGAATTAGGACTTCTAATCTTCCTTTGTAACCCCTTTTGAAAGTTTTTCATGAAGCATCTAACTAAATCTCAAGGAGACCATATCCTAACTACAGTTCTGGAAAATGATGTTTCAGTAGCAACCATGAGTTATCCTGACATGTTTTTCTTTCTGGAAGACAGCTGCTTCCTGAAGTTCCTGGAAATCCCAGGGAGGATGGGCCAAAACAATGAAATTTTAATGAAAGAATTATAAAAGTGGGTTTCCCACGGCCCCACAAGCTCCCCCGCCCTTGACTCCCATGCAGCACAGTCTGAGATGGAAAAGCCATGCCAGCTTGTGCCAGCTACACACAGCAGTTTTTGTTAGGAAGTTTTTCACAGATGCAATCTGGAACAGACCATAGCAAGCCCGGTCAGTCTTAAACCCCTTGTATCATCTTCCCGGACAAAAAAAACGGGCTCTTTACAGGTGACAGCCTGGAAGGCCTGTGCTTTCACATGCCAGCTGAAAGCTGTAGGTGAGATACTTACCTTTGCCTAGGGGAATACTGTACCACACAGGATAGATGTCCAAAGGACAACAGCCTCCCCCTCAGGCCAGAATCTGTTCCTGCTCCTAATCCTGTCTGTTTCCTTGCCTCAGAAAGTTCTCAGCTTTCTGCTGGGTCTTATGCACAAACCAAAACAAAACCACCTTGCAAATAGCTGGAAAGATTCCTGACCGGCACTGTGGCCTCGAGCCCCAACAATACTGCAACAGTTTCCAATGCCGGGGCCAACGCAGCAAGCGTTTCCTGCAGCATTCCCAGAATGGGGAACTGGGAGATCAACTTCCCAGGCCCTTCACTCCAACTTGCTCTTTGACACTGACACCTTGTGACCAACTGTGCATATGACACCACACCTGCTCTGATGGAGATGGGACCCTCATTTCAAGGGGATGCTCATTCCATGTTCTATCCTCTTCTTTTTTTTTTTTCCAGTAGGATCAGTGGATGTCTTCACAGGCAAAAGGATCAGAGTAAACATAAATTAAGACCAGAGACAAATCCACTCAGGCACTGAAGTGCAAACAGACAATGCTGGGAAATCTGTATTTCCATCTGTTTCCACTAAACCCCCAAAACCCCAATATGAAACCAGTGTTTCCAGTGACTGCACAGCACCATTAGCACAACTGCTCCTCCACATGTCCCTCACCATCACCTTCGCTGAGAAAAACACAGTTCCTCTTCTTCTCTGCCGCTTGCTTAAAATGCATCATTCAATACTTGCCTTTAAAAGCCAGTAACTAGAGCCAGCAATGCACTGAACTTCACCATGTTTAATTGTCCTTTACAGGAGGCAGGACATTCTGTCATCTGTACAAAAAGTGAAAAATGATTTTTGAAAAAGTAAGGTACTCTAGCAGTCACTATCAAGGTTCTGTTACATGCACCCTGTTACATGACAGCTATCAGCACCCTGTAGGGCTGACACTGGTAAGACTGGGTTTGCACCTAGAAAGCACTAGAATGTGACCTTGCTGAAAGTTCTGAAGTTTATTCCATGTTAATTTACCAATAAACTCCATGAAAGTGTTCTACAGGTATAGATTTCATCTGAAGGAAGAAAAAATAGATATAAACTACAGTTTAGATGTGAACGTCACTTTTGGAGCTGTATTGGATTGGTGGTCATCCAAATTTCGGATGTAACTTCACAGACACCTGAAGTAATCTCATTACCCATTGGTTCTTACAATGTAGAACTCTAAGAAAAATATTGTAAGGGTCAGCATTTAGGCCACTTACCTCAGTGAGTACATACTTTCCTACATGTTTTCTGCTATTCTTGGCACAAACTTACAAATCACTGAACCGCCACACCTATACCAGTAAATGAGGCAAGTCTGGGATATTCCTAAGCACTCAGGCCAGCCAATGTGGAGATGCTTGGACCTATGCTAATAAATTCTCTCACTCTCCAAGCAGGCTGGCTGCACACAAACAGCTTGCAAGAACGTGCCAGCTCCAGAAGAATGTTCTGAAGTCCTTGGAACAATGCTCAGCACGGGCTAGCATTGTGCCAGGCAGCATCTCAGTTTACCGAGAGTAAGTAATCACATCCCTTTGCCTGGGCACTGGTTAACTTACTACCACAAACACTGCCCAAATCCTCCCAGCAGGGAGTGTCCAAATACACTTGATATGCCAGAAGGACAAGATGCTATCCAGAGGGATCCCCTTACTTTGCTCTGGTGAGGCTTCTCCTGAAATACTGTGTCCAGCTCTGGAATCCTGCTCCTTTCTTGAAGCACAAGAAAGACATGGACCTGTTGCAGCAGCTCCAGAGGAGAGCAACAGGAACGATGAGAAGACTAAAACATCTCTGCTCTGAAGAAAGGCTGAGAGTTGGAATTTTTCAGCCTGGAGAAGTCTTCAGGGACACTTATTGCAGCCTTTTAACATACGAAGGGGTCTTGTAAGGAAGATGGACAGAGAATTTTTACCAGGGCTGGTTGTGACAGAACAAGGGGCAACAGAGAACCAAGAACTAAGAAGCAGGTCCCTGAAAAAAAAATGCAAAAAGAAAAGGCAAAAAAAGTCATCCAGACAGACATTCAAAATCATTGCAGCAAAACAAGAGAGTAATACAGGAATCAGTAGTATTTATATTACTGTGACTTACCATATTTCATTAACTTGCAAAAGTTTAGTAGCATTGAAGTGGAACATTTTCATATGAAACTTTGTATAGTCTTCCTACAATATGACTGAAAATTATTGAAGGGTATTTTAAAATAAGCATCACAATACAGGAATCAACCACTGAACAAAAAATGGCGAGTTCTACGAGTGTCTCTCTTGCTCTAAATTGTTTTTAGATTTAGGTGAAATGCAAATCAGGATGGATATTTTAAGCATTGTTTTGAGGTTCACTGAAGTGATTTACATGAAGGTTATGTACAAGGCAACTCATACCATGAGAAATTTAGCTATTATGCAAACAAGATAACTGAGGTTCACAAGAAAACTAGCAGAAAAACCATTCAAAACACCTGTGTGACACTGTACCATTTTAAACCTTACATTTTTACCTCAATTTACTCTTTGAGTTCTTGCTGTGAGTTTGTCGTTGTCCCAGCTGCCTGCCTGTGTCGACTCACACACCGTGAAAGGCCAACTAGGTCCAAATTTACTTTTGAGACTGTAATATGTTTTAATAGCAGAAGTTAGATCTATGTAGCTTAGTCTGACATGCCTTACAATGTTCATGATTTTTGTGAAAGAACATTGGCTTTTTCTTTTTTGATATTTACTGCTGAATATGCATCTTCTAAGACCAACAACTGTACCCCACAGAATGTGCAGAATGATGAGAGATTTCCACAGCCCACCACTTAATGACCTTGGAGAACACAGGTGCAGCCTGTGAAGACTTTATGGTAGCCATTGGCAACTTAAACCAACAGGAAAGACACTTACTGAATATGCTTTTTCTCAGGAACATTTAAGAACTACAATCGTTTTCTTGCTCCTGTGGATGCAGGTCTGCCAACAGTGATGCTAACACCTTATCAGGATGTGAAAGCACAGTATGCACACAATGCAATCCACTTTCAAATAACCAGAGTGCACTAACACCTGTATTTTTCTGCAGCACAGCAGACATTAAAAGGTAGAAATGCCTTCTGCCCAGAAACTACACCATAGGTGCTCTGTGAGGCCTCAAGCTTTCCAGGCCCTCCAGTGTGTCTTGGGATGAGGGATTTGTGTGGCCAATTTCTAACAGACAAGCTGCAAGAGACCTGTGCCATTCACTTTTCCATGCACCTAAACCATACATGACCCTATACTAGGCTGTGTTCCACCTACCCTCTGCCTAGAGACCCTCCTGGCAAAGAGGAGAGTGCTCCTGTTATTAACTTACATAAGGAATGAGCACTTGGCAAAAAGCAGGAGCACTCTTACCAGTAGTGCTTAGCCCAGAGGACTTTCAGCTTCACATGGTCAGTCTCACAGGTAAGCAGGCCTTTAGAGAGCAGGAAGGAATCCTTTGGAAGAGCTGTACAGCTGGCACACTCTTCCAAGTGCCCAGTGTATTTCACAATTGCATGGAGCTTGCATCCCAGCTGGTCTGTGATGAATCATGTGCCTGCTCGGTGTACCGTTTGCAGCTCTGTGCTCGCTGTGCCATCCTGTGCAACCTTAATCTAGGAAGGCAGGCACAGCCTGCTGGCTTGAAGACAGAGCAGACCATGGTCTTTTGCCAAGGCCCTGTTTGTCTAGTGGGACGTGCCTAAGATCCATCCGGGCTACCGATGTTGTAACTACCCACACAATGAACTGACAATTCAGCAAATCTCTCAGTCTGGCTGTCCTTGGCTGAACAGGGATCACAGGGCTTCTGCCTTCCAGGCTTTCCTCTGCAGTTCAAAAAAGTAATAATAAACCCACCTTCCCTATATTTGTACTACTTGCACTTTCTTTCCACTGTCTGGCAGGATGTTGGTACTTGGCACTTTTAATTGCCCAGCAAATTTTCTGATCTCCTTTTTCGATTGGTTAACCTGTTTAGACAGAAACCACAATAACCATGAAACTCATCATGGAAGAAAAAGCATTTAATCCAGTATTTCACACTCCAACAGACAAAAGCAATACTGACACCACTTCCCCATTTTACATGCTCACTTTTTCTGCAAGCTGTTTTAACCAGTTTTGCAATGGCCAGACTTGCAATGTCTGTCATGAAGTATTAGGCCTGACAGTACTCCTCTACCTTGACAGGCCACTGTCAGCTGGAAGAATCTCCAACATGAATCGGGAAAAAAAATGGATTACAATAGCCACTATCTCTCTTACAAACTTGGAGGACAAAGACAGTAAATATTTCACACACCAAGATGATATTTAAATCAAGGGTTGTGTTAAACCATAAACAAGACTCTAAATAAAAGCCTTCTATACTCTTAATTTTTCACACTGAGAATGTGGAGTGTCCAGTCTGATTATGTGCTATCATCAAATTACTGAATATCAGTGTTAATCAAACTAATATTTATATTGATACCAAAACCAGGCAGGATCAGGATCACAATTTTGGCAGGATCCAGACAGCTTTAACTTGGGTCAGATCAGGTCTCACTCCATTCTAGTGGTATGCCAAATAAGTTAAAAAACTGCTCCTGTATCAGCTGCTGTATTTTCAAGATAACTTGTTTGGCAGCTGAGTTGAGGAAAGGCACTCACTCCCAGGCTATAACTTAAGAATGCAGAACACAGCAAGCCTTTAACGTGTTTTTTTTTTCAACCTACAGACCACTTACAAATGCCAAATGGCAACTGATGCAACAGCAGCCTTTCAGAGCAATGCAGTGTCTTAATCCTCTAAAATTGTGGAGTTTGTATCTTAAGCTTGCATTTGAAAACCTTGAAGATATTTGTTTAACATAAGCTACTGCTACTCTTTTACAGTGTAACTGCCGCACACTGAACTTAGCAGTGCTTTATGCTTACAACCTACCTATTCAAGAGTCAAAAGTTTTGTAAAAACGAAAATAATTGTTCCATGAGCCTAGGAGCAGCTGCAATTTGCCCAAGCGTGGGGCCAGACTGGCAATTCTAGCACCAAAAGCCCAAGTTTTAGCACCGTCTAGTTGCATCTTAGACGTTCACCACATAAAGCATCTGGACAACCACCGACAGAAATTGCGCCGTGACGCCTTCCCGTGCAATCACGGCGCTACCGACGGGCTCGCTGCACCACACCCTCCCTGGCCCCTGTGGGAGCCCCCAGGCGCGACGGCTCCATTCCACCCTTCCCGTCCGCAGCAATTTACCTAAATCCCATTCTCACACTGTAAGACTTTAAGAAGCCCCAGCGCTGCCCTCACGGCTCCCTCACCTCC
>VXBT01004293.1:78407-139052 GCA_013400235.1 Oriolus oriolus | reverse complement strand
TGCTGGGACTGGCTCAGATCGCCCTCCTGGCGCGGGGCGCGGCGGCACACGAGGAAGAGGATGGCGACGGAGGTGAGCGCGGGCAGGGGCCGGGCCGGGCCGGGCCAGCGGCGCGTGCTGGGTCCCCCCGCGGGAGACGGCGGCGCGGCCCTGGCGCTGGTCCCTGCGGGGAGCCCGGGCTGGCGGGGCGCCGCTGGGGCTGGGGTGCTCCTCGCAGGCCTCTGTGCAGGGCGATGAGCCTGCCCCGGGAAGGCGCTGAGGTCTGTGCGAGCCGCTTGTCCTGGCGCTGCTTGTCTGTCCTGCGCCGGGGGGTGGCTCTGCCTCGCCTCTCCCAAGCTCCAAGTTAAGAGCTAGCTAACAATTAGCCATGTTGGCAACCTCCGGCTTTTATACCGCCAGGAAATTGGCGATTTCGTTATTCCGACTCATATCGGACAGATTGCGATTTCATTATCCGGAGGGGGACTCTTCATCGGGGACGGTGGTGATAAGACGAGGAGCAATGGGTACAGATTGAACGAGGAGAAATTTAGGTTCGATGTGAGGGAGAAATTCTTTTCTATGAGGGTGGTGAGGCGCTGTAACAGGTTGCCCAGAGAGGTTGTGCATACCCCAATCCTGGCAGTGTTCAAGACCTTAAGCAGTGGTTTAGTGGGAGGTGTCCCTGCCCCTGGCTGGGGAGTTGAGACTATGGGATCTTTAAGGTCCCGTCCAACCCTGAGCATTCTGTGATGCTGTGACTGAGCACTCTTTTCCTTACTCCTTTGTTCAGGGAATCTCTGCATTCTTCATGTTTCAAACTGATATTTTATTTTTTTTTCACAGAAGGAAGGCCCAGTGTTACCACCTTCTTGGTGTTTCTTCCCACTGCCTTTGAATTTCACTGACGTGTGTCTCCTCCTTTCCAAAATTAGCTGAAACAAAGCTGCTCAAGTTTATTGAGTATAGTGCCTGTATGTAGGAGGCAGACATTTGAAGGTGTTTCTTTTTTTGGTTTTAAGTTCCTTTCATGTGGATTTTGGTAAATTATGTATCTTTCATATTTTCCACATGAACACTGCTGTATTTTAAGTATTAGAGGGCTTTTAGAGAGACTGGATTATGGATGACCTTCTGAACTCATGTCATGCAAATTCTTGCTCGCTGAACAGGCACTAAAACTCACAGAAGTGCATTTAAATCAGTTACCCTATTTGTGTAACTAACTGTATGATCTGTAGGATAAGGATGAAGAGATTTTTTTTAAAGGACATGGCATCTGCGGTAAGGAGATGGAGATACAGAATCTTCCTGTGGAGCTCTTTTATTTTTTTCTGTTGTAAACTGGAATACAATTACTATGCCTCTTTCTCTGCTTTTAGCTAGAACACGATTATAGTTTCTTTGTAACGAGTGGCAAGGCCTAGTACTGATTTCCTCTGCCACCTTCAAAGGATGAAGTGACACCTGTGATGTTACAGTGTTACCTGTGGCTGGCAGCAGTGGCTCAGCATCTCAGGCCAGGCTCTCATCAGCATTTCCCATGCTTGCTGTTCTTCTCATTATAGGAGTTCTCAGGATCAAAGGTACATAGTGATGGAAGTATCTCCTGCTGTGTGGTAGCTGAACACTAATCCATTGCCCAATTCGAATCATTTTCTGGGTTCTATTGTGTGTCTTGATTTTGTATATAGATCATGAACTAGGCTTTACAAAGCCTTTGCCTTAAAAGTGCACATTGTTGGGCATTTCCATTTTTGCCCTTGGAATGCAGACCTGTGTGAAGTAGAATAAATTTACTTTGCAACAAGGAAGTAATCTAATGCACACTGATTGTTAGGGAGATGAAAAGTTCCGATCAAACCCAGCTTGTTGCAGTGCATGATTTGGGAAGTGAGATTTGACCAGGGCAGGGAGGCAAATATGCTCGATGTGAGATTAGCCTGGATCGTGACTGCTACACCCTTAGCATCCTGATGATGGGAAAGGAGGAATCACTTATAGGATCTACTACAGAAAAGATTGAGGGGGGCTGACATTATTTAAAGTCTTTTGAATGCCCTAGCAACAGATTGTGAGTCCTGAGTTCTGGGTTTCTGAAAACTGAGCTTATCCAGTTAGGGAACAGTGTGTTCCTCAAAAGGAAATTTTCAGGCAGAATCCCCAAGTCACTGATGTCTGGATGCAGCTGTTCTGTACAGGATCTGCTTTGTCTAAGAAAATGTTACTAGGCCATATTTCTGATAAACGCTGAGTATTCAGTGAAGTTACTGTAAGAATTAATTTCAGAGTAGCTGTCATCCTGAAGAAGACCTGCCAGCCAGCATCATGTACTTCATGTCTTAAAATAAGTACCTTCTTGATCGTGCTTTTTGACTTGTGTACTAATGTGTTGAAATTTGTGGAGGATTTTTTTTTTTTTGAGTAAAAGGATGTTATCCATATTTTACCAGAGGGCAGGTTTTAGCCACAGCTGTTGGTTTGTCCACTCACTTTGCAAGTCGCTTTAAGAAACAAAGACACTTCAGTTTGGGGGCAGCTGTTTTATTTTCATGAGCTGACTTATGCAAGTATTTATGAGCTACTTCTGCCACGTTAGGTGTCACAGTTTCACAGTTAGACTCATTCTGTTCTCTTTAAATTGTAAATCTTTAATGCAGAGGAAAGTTTCTTGCTCTTAATGAAAAAAAAGTCCTGCTTGCTCCTCCCATACTTGGTTGGGTCTCTGAAACAGGTCTTTCAGTGCCAGTAGTAAAGGGGTGTCAGAGGTAGCTATGATAGCCCTAGGTGTTGGTGAAGGTAGGTCTGCACTCTCAAGGACCAATGTATAGGTGTGGTTAACTTTTTTTTTTAATCCACGCCCTCCTTAAGGCAGTTGGGGAAAAGGTGGAGTCCTGCTGTTACAGTGCTATTGTCCTGCCTCCATCTCCAGGCTGGAGGAAGTGGGTGTGTATAATGCCCATGACAATGTGTCACTGTCAGGGAAGTTTGACATTGGCAGGCTGTACAGCCACTCACAGCGAAAGATACAACATTATTTCAGTGAGGGATGGTGGATCTAATGGTTACATTTTCTACCCCTGCAGGATGTTTTTGCTGGTGATACCTTGTTCTTGGTTTTCTAAAAAGCAGGTGCTACTGTAGCTTCGGTGGTCTTTGTCTCTCTCGGGGGTGGGTGGTGAGCTGAGCGAGCGGGGACAAGGGTCACAACCTGGTGGGTAGTTTGAGGTGCATGAGCAGAACTGGCCGGCTAGTTTTGCTCACATTCCTTTGTGTCAGGAAAAATCATATCTGAAGCAATTTGCCAGGAATGCAACGGCCGGGAATTCAGGCCCAGGCCAACCAGGAGCACCCTGCAGTGAAGCACAGCCCTCAGAACTGCTGGGCACCCATGTGAGGCAGAAGTTTTGCCTGCTGAGCCCCCTGAAATCCAGCTGTTTCACCAGGGTGGTCCTGCAGGTTTGTGACGGCATGGATTCACTCAAGGGTGAGCAAGTGCTGCAACACAGGAGGCATTGTCTGCTTGTGAACAGTGCTTTTAGCTGCTTCAAAGATCAGGTGAAACACTAGTACTTGTTAAAGAAACCTAATCCATCTGACTACTGTTGTGTGATAAATGACTGCCTGTGATCTCTCCCCTCATCAGAAGCTTTAATATTTTTGCGGTACGTAAAGTTGACCTCTAATTAAAATCAACATATTTTCTTCCAGAGCCCATACTGTTTCCTGAGAGCATATAGGCTTGTTTTTGTATACTTTTTTCTAAAATAAAAATAGCTATTGCAATTTAATGGCACAGTTTTATCCATGGTGATATTGCTCTGCTGCTGGTCTGAGAAAAGGGGGATTTGTTTTATTGACTTTTTCATACCTGTATGGCACATATTTATCATTCTTAACTTTCAAGTTCCTGATGAGATTAGAGTATTTTCAGAATATTGCTGCAGTAACTCCTCTCATCTTAGTCAAAAGCCAGTTAAATAGAAAATAATTTTGAACAAGAAACCTTAATTATTTTTTCCATTTTAAATTTTTTTTCCATCCTCCTCCTGCGACTCCCACTGGTTGAAAGGGACTTGCCTTCATTGTTTTACAATTTTCATTTGGGATGAGATATTTTCATTACTTGTTCTGTAACTGAAATTCCTTTAAAGTCCTTCAGGAAGGTCTGGTTTCCTTGAAAGATAGCAGTTTTTTTTAAAAAAAAGTTTAAAGGAACATGTGAAAGGTCAGATATTAAAGGAACTATCTCAAATTCCAAGCCAACAAAGAATGAACCAGTAGAAATGTCCTGGCTTCAGCTTTCACATGCTAATTTTGCTTCGCTAATTTAACAAATCTGCTTTCTCCTTGAGAGACCTGTTCTGGACCAATGGTCTTAAATCAAAGGCCCCCCCAAAAGTTCTTTGAAAAAAGAAGCTTTCACTCCTTTTTTTGCCTGGTGCATAGGAGTGGGTTTTCATGGAACTCCTGCAGACACTTGCTGGATTTTACGCTCACTGCAGCCTGGTGCTGATCCAGAGCAGAGTGACTGATGCTCCTGTGAGTGGAAAGACTCCTCAGTGAACAGCAGACCTGAAACATCACTGTAACCGGAAGCAAGAGTGGCAGAGGTGTATGGAGCTGTCAGGAAAGAAGCACAATTTTTGAAGTGCTGCTTCCAAACCTCCTTGATAGTAGCGAGATTTTTTAACATTGGTGCTTATAGCGAGGGTGTCTGTTTATTAGACTTTCAGACAGGCAGCACATAGCTATTGTGGTGTTACAGGTCTTGTGTGTAGGGGTACAAGGGAAGCACTGGGGACAGATAACACCTGCTTTTTTGGTATAAGACACTGATTGTCCCAACCTCCAGTTGGCTACACTTAAAGGACAGCTGTTCTGCTGCATGATGAAGGGGTTCCCTTTGAAGTCAGGTATCGTCTGTGTGCCCTTCTTGCCCAGCAAAACATGTCTCACTGCCCACATTTCAACAAGATGTCCAACAAACCTTGGTGGCAACTCTTGCATGGATCTGTGTGTTTTAATTCTTCTTGTGTCTGTTTTGTTAGTTCACCCTGAAATGTGAAATACCTGTTGATACTTTTGTGAAATATTAATATTGTTAGCTGGTGTAGTGTGGACAAAATTGAAATGGTCAAACATCTGAGTCCAAGCTCTTTGCAAACTGAGATAGCTGTCACTGTATGTGGAGCAGAATCTAACTTATGTGGGTACTTTTCTTAACCGCAGGACATATCTAATCCATCTTTAATCAGGTACTGTCACTTTAATGTTAAACTTGACACAATCTAATCTGTGTCGTATTCTTACTTTTCCAGAATCTGTTACAAAAGAAGTTGACGATGATGGTGACGATGATGACGATGAAGAAGATGACGAAGATGACGACGATTCTGTAGTTAAAGAAGAAAATGGTGTATTAGTCTTGAATGATGCGAACTTTGACACCTTTACTGCAGACAAGGACACTGTGCTGCTGGAGTTCTATGCACCATGGTGGGTTCACAGCAGCACCTCCTTGGGTGCAGTATCAGAGGGCTTCTCTGCCATCAGTGCTCCTAAAAAGTGAACTTGGGTTGACATTTTGAAGATGACATAGCAGTATCTTGCCTGCAGGAGATGCCCTGGACTCTGCTATAGTCCAGGGAAAGAGGTGGTTTTGGTGGTGTGGAGGCACCTTTTTTCCTGCCCCTGTACCATGCAATAACAAACAGCCTGCTCCTATTCCACAGATGTGGGTCATACTGAGGGATCCCATGCCAAGGGAAGCACAAGCCTGATTCTATCCCTGTTTTATGCTTGTCAAGGAACAGAAATGGTCCCAGTGAGGCCCAGAAAAGTCATGCACTGTGATCTTGCAGCCTGCTATTATCCCGTTCCAGTGCTGGACCACTGAGAGCTTGTGCACTTGCTCATTTAGATATAGTAATGAAGGCTTCCCTAGTAGGGGAATTGCTGTAAGGTTTTCCTTTCCAAATTCACATTTCTGTCCTTGCCAGAAGGGTGTGGTGTGATTAGGGACATAGCTTGTTTGTATCATCAATTTAAGCAGTGCCTCCTACATCTACCTAATGATGGCAGTTCTGCTGGCATCCCAGGGTACACAGCACCGCTAGTCTGCTCCAGGGAGCTACAGTGGACTTACCTGCATATAACCAAGACAAAGGATTTAGGCCAGAATGGGTCTTCTCTTGCATTCTAACAACAAAAATGTTAGGGGTGGTTACTGGGGGAAAACAAGAGTGGAAGATATTTTCAGTAGAGTTGCTGAGTTAGTGTTACAGTCAGAACCTCTTTTCCTTTGTGGCTCAGTGATACAAAAATGACTTAGTCGTTGGTCCTTCTCCAGTCTTTGAATAGAGGGCGAATATGACCTTGCTTGAGGTGGAGTTGCATTTTAATTTGTGCCCTTCTTGCCACAGAGAATCCCATCCCTGCTTGGCTGTAGGCACTAATTCTGCAGCTGTAGTTTGCCTGCGTGAAAACTAAACAAGAAGTTTAATTTATCTGAGCAGAAGGATATGTGTCATCATAGACTAAACACCTCTCCTATTTTTCTACTCCCCCTCCTGCCAGCTGAGTGGCTAAGGAGCACAGGCTATCTGCCACACACTTCTTCCTGTTTTCACACATTTTCCTCATTTCATCTTTAGCTTGTCAGGCTATACTTAGCATTTGTTATGCTGGTATCCTCTGTCATGCCTGCTTTTGCAGCAGGAACCTCTGTTCTTCCCAGAGAGTTGTGGTGTGGCCAGATAGGGAGCAGATGCTGTGTTACCATGGTGGGTGGGAGATTTCATTAGGCAAACTTATCTACTGGTTCATTTTCTCTTTAGTGCAACTTAGGGTGCTAGGGAGAGAGGATGAACCTCGATTAGGGAGAAGCTGAAGTTGAGTTGAGGCCATATTTGCGGGGAAAGGAAGGAAGGAGGAGCATAACACAAGGTTTACGATTTTGTTGTAAAAGCAGTTGTTGAATTTTTTTACAGTGGTTTTATGAAGCATATGGCCATACATTCCTGCTGAATATGTTTTGATATGAACAAACAGTACATTAGCTAAAGTTGCTCTCTATCTCTCCATGATCTGAACATGTAGCAAGACAAACATTGCTGTGTTGATGATGTGAACATCTGTCAGAAGGCATCCTGGAAATGCAGAGCAGCAGAATACCTCTGCGTGTCTGCCGTGCATTTACGTACCTACTTGTGTCTTCCTCTGACAGGTGCGGGCACTGCAAGCAGTTTGCCCCTGAGTATGAAAAGATAGCCAAAACTCTGAAGGAAAATGACCCTCCTATTCCTGTAGCCAAAATAGATGCTACTGCAGCCACTTCACTGTCAAGTCGTTTTGATGTCAGTGGCTACCCAACCATCAAAATCCTGAAAAAAGGCCAGGCTGTTGACTATGATGGGTCCCGGACAGAAGATGGTAAGCACCAGTCCTTTGCAGTTCCCTGTGAGAAAGCAAAGTGGTATATGATCTTGTTCTTAATATGTGGCTATTTTGAAGAACTCTGATCTCAAGTTAGTTTATCTGAAGCAGAGTAATATGAACACTGAAATTTTTCCTGTTTTCTTAACAGGCTGCATGCTAGAGGACAATTTTGCAGGTAGTGGGTAGTGCTGTTACTGGCAGAAGGTTTCTAGAAATATGACTTGACTAGAAGAGGAGGCAGTCTCATGTTTGCTGGAGGATCAGCCAATAAACATTTGATCTGTATATTGGCTGTATATAAACCCACTTGTATTTTGCTTAATTAATATGCCCAGCTCCAGTCAGAGGGGGAAAAACTACCTTTTCTGTCTGTTTTGTGATGGAATTCAGTGCTGCAAAGTACAGATCTGTGCTGTGCATAAGACACTCTATGGGGTGAAGAGAAGACCTTCTTGGTAATTCCAACAAGGAAATAAATCATAAAGGAGCTTGATTAAGAAAGTGTTCTCATGTAACCTTGATATGTAAGCATTGGTCTAAGACCATGCCTGCCACTCTAATTTCAAATTCTTGATGCCATCTCTTGCATTTGACATGCTACTGGTGTGATAAAACGCATGCTTGCTAATTGGGTTATTGAACTGTATTTCAGCAATTGTGGCCAAAGTCAAGGAGGTTTCTGACCCCAACTGGACCCCTCCACCCGAAGCTACTCTGGTACTGACCCAGGATAATTTTGACGAAGTTGTGAATGGTGCTGACATAATCCTGGTGGAGTTCTATGCTCCATGGTAAGCAAGAAGGCAGTCACCTGTATTTGTCTAGCACAGATGGCCTGAACACACTCGGTGAACCTGTATTCTGTTGTTATGCCTGTTTACACACCTTTGCCTCATGCAGGTGTGTGTAGCTCTGGTGTACCTCAGCTATAATCTGCACCTGGGATCACGTTGCAAATCACTTGCAGACTAGACTGGATCTGTGTCTCAGCAAGGGGTGGTGTCCAAATCTTCACTGGAGGTCCACAATATTTATTAATTGGGGAACACACTGAGATACTGAAAACCAAAGAGAACTGGTCCTTAAAAATGGCCTCTAGGAATGAAGCTTGCTCTAGTAGTGTGAGGCCAGTTACAGAGGCCAGCTTCAGGTTGGAGAGACACGTTTTCCTAGGCTGAAGTGTCCTCTGTAGATTCAGCGATCCCATTTCTACTTTCTGCATTCTGGAAGACTTAACTCTTCCACTTTGGAGGTAGAAGGTGCCTGGCAGGCTTAATGGCTTGTAAAAAGTGCCCTCTGCTCTCCCTGCCTAGGTGTGGACACTGCAAGAGGCTTGCTCCAGAATATGAGAAGGCTGCCCAGGAGCTCAGCAAGCGCACGCCTCCCATCCCCCTGGCTAAAGTCGACGCCACGGCTGAAACTGAGCTTGCAAAGAAGTTTGATGTTACTGGCTACCCAACTCTCAAAATCTTCCGCAAGGGCAAGCCTTACGACTACAGCGGTCCACGGGAAAAATACGGTACTGCAACTTACGCTTTTTTGTGTTTTCTGGGGGCTTGACCACAAATATTTTGCAGAGCTGTTAATGTCGTGGCAGTTGGGAAACCTGAAAAATTGTGCTCTCATACCTACAGAGGCCAGCAGTTTGAATTTGTCTCTAATCTTTATAACATCTTATGGTGGTAGTATCAGCTCCTTTCAATATAAAGTAAGTTAAATACACATGGTGAAGCAGTGGCAGCGTGAGTAAATGGGCAGGTTTTAATTGTACTGGAATGCACCATGAGTGCTAGAAAATTACTCATTATTGAGTTTTAATAAGAGGAAGGACTTAAGGCTATTCAAGTAGCACTTTGGCTCATAGCAGGTTCAGGAGACAGTGAAGGGTCTGGAATTTCAGAAAGGAGGGTTGCTTGCAAAATCAACTGATATCCATGGATATCAGTGTGCTTGGTCACCTCTTCTGAAACCAGCCTGAATGGAAATATTCAGAACTGCAGCTTTAAAAACTTGGACTGAGGTCTTGCTGATTTGGTCTTTAAGTTATTGTGGGAGGGCTGGAGGAAAGGTGTCCATGGGAAATGTGGTATTAAGCAATGTTGAGATGGAATACTTGAACCTTTCAGTTCAATAAATGTTCTAAGCAACTTTTTCGGGGCGGGTTTGTCTCACAGGTATTGTCGACTACATGATTGAACAGGCTGGTCCTCCATCCAAACAGATTCAGGCTACCAAGCAGGTACAAGAATTTCTGAGGGATGGGGATGATGTCATCATCATAGGTGTCTTTAGTGGAGAGAATGACAAAACCTATCAGCTCTATCAGGAAGCAGGTAAAGAATGTTTTAAAATATTAATTAAGTATATGTTTTGTTGGGATTCTGTCTAGGACTTTGGGCATGGAGAGATCATTTATTTCTGCTCCTAGTTCTGTAGGGGAGGTTGGAGAGGAATAAGAAGTAGGAGGAAGGGTGATCTACTTTTGTGTTCAAAAAATAAGCTCACACTAGATTTTGAGGCTGTAACTGAAGTGTCGGCCAGTGGCTGCATATACCTCTGCTTGGTAATTGCGTCCCTAAAAACATGTGGACTAAAGAGGAGGGAAAATTCCTTCCTGAGGAACAACCCAAAATTTCTTGGCTTAAAGCCTAGATATGTTTGCTGTCAGTTGCTCTTGTTTTATATCTGGCAGTCCAGAGTCAGTCTTCACCAAACTCATTTGGGGTGAGAGGCCTGGAGAAAGAACCATCATCCACTTCTGGGTCAGTTTAGCTAGACCATTCCTGGCAACCTGTCTGTGTCTGATTCTGGGGCTGCTGTCGTACTTGGATTAGGAGCTGATTTGTTTGCCTCAGCATGGTAAGATACAGAACTGTTTCCCAGGCTGCCCCAAAGCAAACAGTTTGGCTAGTTGACCTATTTGGGGGGAAGCCAAGAGCTGGAGATTGATAAAAGAATAACTGTTTTGCTGTATATGTTTTGGAAGCTGTTCAAGGTGTTTGAGTGTGTAGAATAACTCATCAAGTGGATGGGTTGTTGAACAGCATTCAAATAGTGCCACTAGAATTGTATGTATATACACAGGCTTCTCACCCCTGGATGAGAGCTATTGTCCAAGACTGGGTTGTTCTGTGTCACTTTGAGAACAGGAAGAGAGTTTCCTTGCAGTTATAGTCTCAAGATCTCAGTTGCAGGCTGTCAGTTCATTTCTAATGAATTCTCCTTCACCCTAACCCTAATTTTTCAGCTAATGGTTTGAGAGAAGATTATAAATTCCATCACACCTTCAGCAACGAGATTGCAAAACTATTGAAAGCATCTCCAGGAAAACTGGTCGTCATGCAGCCAGAAAAATTTCAGTCAAAGCATGAGCCCAAGATGCACCTTCTGAATCTTAAAGTGAGTAGCTGGAAAGTCCAGACCTAAAAACTTTGCATGTGGGATTGAAGGTTCTCTTTCTCTGTATTTATGATCAGCTGGCATCTTCCTGTTGAAAGTACTCCCACTAGATATTTGAGTCAGCCTGTTTGTCCACTGAAACTGTATTGCTTTGTTCAAGAGAACTTTTTGAAATTAGTCCAGATGTTACATTTTCAAATAATAATTTGTCCTTACAATATTCAGTGCTCAAGGGTTTGAAGAATGTGGTGACAGCCTTGTTTTTATAACATGCTCTTCCTTCTTTTGCATTCATGTGTGTACCAATATTGGCTTTTTAGCACTGTGTAACCAAAATGCTGCTTAAATCTCTTTGTTTGAACTTTTTTCACAATTTCTTTGAGCAGGACTCTACAGATGGATCTGAGATTAAAGAGCACGTGCTGAAACATGCTTTGCCTCTAGTTGGTCATCGCAAGCCTTCCAACGATGCCAAGAGATACTCCAAGCGTCCTCTAGTGGTTGTCTACTATTCTGTGGACTTCAGTTTCGACTACCGTGTTGGTAAGTTCGCTGCTATTACACTTCCTTCACTTTGAGAGGAAGCAGGCACTAAATAACTGGAAATTACCAATCCTGTCCTGTTCTGGTTTTTCAGCTACTCAGTACTGGAGAGGCAAAGTCCTGGAAGTGGCTAAAGACTTCCCTGAATACGTGTTTGCTGTTTCTGATGAGGAAGATTATTCTTCTGAAATAAAAGACCTGGGCCTGCTCGAGAGTGGGGAGGATGTCAATGCTGCCATTCTGGATGAAGGGGGCAAGAAGTATGCCATGGAGCCAGAAGAGTTTGACTCTGATGTACTCAGGCAGTTTGTGCTGGCGTTCAAAAAAGGTACAGTTTCTAAAATAGGGTTCTCTAAGCTATTTTGTTGACCCTTCCGAGAGTTCTTTCCTGAGGCAATGGCTCCAGTACACTGTGTTTTACAAGCCTAAAATGTTCCTGTGGCTTCAGACTGTGAGCTGGTCATTCATATTTCGGACCACTGTAATAAATCACCAGTTAGTACTTTGTGGATGGACAGCCATAAGAAGAGGAGAAGGGTTCTAAGGAATTGCAAAACAAACTGTTGCCCATATTTCACGAGGTTACTGGGCCAAAAGGTCACCAGTTAACTAGCCTGCGTTTCATGCTGGGGCAAGTTCATTTGCTGGTGCAGTGATTTTTTCCCTGGCAGGAGGGTGTACTTCTGCCCTGTATTAGGAGAGATTGTAAGGGCTGCTCTTACCGCATTCTAACAGTGTTGTGTGTTTTGCTTCCTTCTAGGAAAACTGAAGCCAATTGTGAAGTCCCAGCCAGTGCCAAAAAATAACAAAGGGCCTGTGAAAGTGGTAGTGGGTAAAACTTTTGATACCATAGTGATGGATCCAAAGAATGATGTTCTCATAGAGTTCTATGCCCCGTGGTGTGGACACTGCAAGAAACTAGAACCAGTGTATAATGAGCTAGGCAAAAAATACAAGAATGAGAAAAATCTGATTATAGCCAAGATGGATGCTACTGCCAACGATGTGACAAATGACCACTACAAGGTGGAGGGATTCCCCACCATCTACTTTGCTCCAAAGGACAAGAAGAACAACCCCATTAAATTTGAAGGCGGGGACAGAGATCTAGAGCATTTGAGCAAATTTATAGAGGAGCATGCAACAAAACTTTCCAGAACAAAAGAAGAGCTTTAGATAAGATGAGGGTGGTGAAGCAAAATTGTTTGTACAATGTAGTTAAAATCAAGTTACTGACAAAACTTTGTGAGAGAAGAATTAAGCAGTTTTGAGCAAAGAGATTCTTGAGCAGTAAAGCAATTGCAGTATCTTTTTTTTTTTTATATGGCAGACGAGTTTTTTTCTGGACACTGAACTTAATACTCTAATATGAATGTCTTATGTTAGTTACAGTTTTGATCTTTGGAGAAAAATACATCCTTTATTTTTTGTGACTATTTTGAGCTTTATTTTTTGACTCCAATGCAGCCGTTTTTAAGTTAAAGGATACTACCAAAAAGAGAGAAGCAGATCCCTCAGACAAACAGATTTCTCTTATTTGTTATTATGGTTACTGGGGGGAAGAGTCTTTTCAGCTAGTCTTTTTTGTTGTTTCTGTGTACCTATTCATATGACTCTGTATTCATAGCTGAGGATAAGAATGGAGATTTTCTAAAGTGTGGATGAATTATTTGGTCCTACTGAGATAAAACACAGGTACTTGCTAACTAAATGTGCTCTAGACCTGTTTTAGCTTTGTGCCTCTCTGTAGAGAGGGTGATGCTAAAATAGCAAGTTTTTCTAATGTACCTCTCTTTACTAGTTCGTATTGACCTGTTTACATCTTAGTCTTCCTAAATATGTTTTGGAGTAATTGGAGTATGGCAGAAAAAGAGCATCTAGTGGGTGGAAATGCTGGGATTCTGGTATCAGATCTATGTGTTACTGTCTCCATTCCTTTTGCAGAGGGGAAAGTTTGATAGTGATTCTTCTTTGGGCAAGCAGACTGAGACCTTGTAATGGCCTTTATTCCTCTAGCAGGTATTGCAGGTACAAAGGTTATTCACATCTTCTCTGTGCTCTCCTTGGGAGTATATGCATTTAAAAGTGGGTTTTTATTTTGAATGTCCCAGATTAGATATGTCCATAGATTTATGGGCCATGTTGAGGTTGCAGGCTTACATACTCTAGAAGCACTGTCTGCCTCTTCTCACGCTGTGATGCTGCGGTGTGTGCAACCTGAGTGACCCTGAGGCAGTTTTGATTCACATTTCGTTTTACAGGCAGTGATTCTGGCAGCACTGTTTTCTGTCTTGCAAAATATCACCAGTCTTCCTTCAGTAGTGGCTTGTTGCATTCGTTTTTAGCTTTTTGGAGGGTGTGCAAATCTAAAACCACCACCCAATGTTTGTTTTTTCTTCTGGGGAGATGCAGTCTTCTGTGTAGCAAGGATAAACCCATGTCCAGAAGGTGGCTGTTTAGGTAGAGTGTGAGGACCCAAAAGAGACTGCAAAGGGGTATGTAGTCCTTACATTTTCCTACTGCACTTGGCATCCCTGTTGAAGGGATGTGTTTCCCTTCTGCCTTAACAGGGGACTGTCCCCCACTGTTAGCAACCCACACAGCAAAACATAACTATCAAATTATTCTTGCAGAGGTGTATGGGACTGCAGGACGGCTTTCCCTTAATTAATGGTTTAGCCAAAGCTAGTGAACAAAGCTCACCAGCAGATTATAAATGAAGAGGACAGTATCAAATCTCCTGGGAGTGCTGGGGTGTGCCTGAATGCTATTCAGCTCCTGATTTATCAGCAAAGGCTGGGAAATGCTAAGCAACTAAGTGTTAAAGCAGTGTCATCATTTACCTCAGGCCCTGGCATTGTCCATCTCCTCTTTTCACATTAGAGGGCTTTTTTTTTTCTACTGTGCTTAAGTGTACAGATGCCTGTGAAGCTTAGACAGTATTTCACTTACAAAACTCTTACCAGGTAAAGTGCATTATGTTCCCATCTACCATTTCTGTTTACAGCTCTTCTGTAGAGCTTTCAAAAGCTATAATCTATTCTAAATGTGTTGTGCAGGCAACAGGAGCAAGATCAGACTTTGCTGAGCACCAGAGGTGATGTTTTTCAGCTTTAGGAAATATACATACAAGCCAAGTAACAAGTTCTGTCCTAATTGCCAACTGAGTGTTACCAACTCAATTCTTCAAAGAAGTAGGCGCAGGCTTTTAAAATCAGTTCTTAAAACATAGTTCAGGTTCTGTCCCTAAGCAAATACCTCACACAATGCTGCAGGGAACTAAATTGCTCCTCCTTGTTAGTTAGTTGCAAACTTAAAGGGTTTTATTCCAAAACAGGTGCTGCCTAACGAACAGGAGGATATGGATAAATATGGAACATGTAGAAGGGAGGGTGAAGAGTCCCTTATTGGTGGTGAGGGCTAGAGTCAGGGCTGAAGCACTGTTCTCCTTGGGACAGTAAGGGTTAAAGTTGAGCATGAGCATTTCTTGCCTGTCTTCTTAGAGGTGCTAAATTGTTAACATTGTCATTGTCATTGCCAATGCTGCACTGTTTCTTTGAACTTCTTCCTCCCAGCAGGAGCCAACACCTCTCTGGGTTGAAACCTCTACAGCCTCCAGGGAGCCCCTGTGGCAATTAAAGACACAAGGCCCAGGGGAGTGTCCTAGATGTGCTTGCTCAGTGCTCCTGCCACCTCTCTCTCTCTCTTCCTTGCCTCCACAGGTGGAGGCAGCCTGGTACATAAACAGTTACTTCGGTACTGTGCTGAAACACCTGAATCTTGTTCTGGAGCAGTAGTGCTTAAGTCAGAGTTGAATAAGGAACAGGAATACAGTAGCTATAGTACTGCTCACAGTTTCTTGACAACTGTGAGCTGCAAGAGCAGGCAGTGTTACCCCAAGTAGGTTATGGGTTTAGGTTATGAGCAGTAGAGGGAATGAGAATTTGTTCCATCCTTGCACTAGTGTTGCCTGGCTGCATTTCCTTGGCTGTGCCACACACTTTGTCATCTGCATGTCATAATAAATGCATTTATCACTTCCCAGCAAGATGAGGATACTGTTACCTCTAAGCTTTGGGCAGACTCATACTGGAAAGCAAACTGCTTTCCTTAGTTCCAGTATCCTATCCTTTGCTATGTGCACTATCAGCATCAAATCAACCTTCTGTGAAACTCACTGGGATGGATACATCATGAAGTCCATTATCTCTGTACAGAAACTGATATTAATGTGACTGATGCATTCTAAGGAGAGCAGATTATGCCATCTTTTGGAATTTGTTAAATGCATTATACATGCTTGCTTTTCCCTTCCTGATGCATTAGGGTGCTTTCCTAAACATCCTAAATTCTTCTATTAACAAGTTACCTAAGTGCTGCTGATTAGCCTTGGTGTTCCCTTCTCCCAGAAGGAAAAAGAAATGCACAGTGCAGGAGAATAAGGGAGCTCCCCTCAGTTGCTCTTAGCCACAGCTGCATGAGCATATGACATCATTTCTGATTATGGTTCCAGGTGGAAGAGATCCTGCAGTTTATGCTTCAGCGCAGGACTGATTTGTGTAGTGTTAACAGTCCATGGAGCCTGGCCTGGTGTATCTCCCACACATGCATCCTCTCGAAAACAAACTTATTTCTGTAAACTGTAGTACATCTTAAAAGTAGTGAGACTTGAGACTTCTTCAGGGTCAGCTCCTTTCCCTGAGGGGTTAAGAACTAAGGTAGGCAGCAGCTGTAGCCCAGCTGGTGCTCCCTGAGGAATGAGTTTGTCTGTACTGTGTCTGGGACAGTAAATACTGGCCTGGGATCTTGATACTGCATTAAGTGCTAGTTTTTTTGGTACAGAAAGAGTTTTGTTAACACTAGAGGCTTTGCAATCAAGGTTATTGCCTGTTTTCTATTCTCAGCAATTTTGTAGGTCTAAACTGCTAATTGTGGTAGTGCCTGGGTATGGCCCAGGATTTGGCTGCTGGCAAGCAAGCAAGGCACTGCAGAGCTGGTGCCACAAAGTTTTATCTGCCCTCTTGTACATGAGGCTATGTGCTGAGGAAACAGGCTTCTGGAAAGTACAACATGAATAAATGATACAGGTTAAATGCTTCTCAGGAAGTAGCCTTTACTGTAGTGATCAGACTGCTGTCCTTTCTTTTTTGGTAGGCAAGAGAAGTCACTGCAAACTGTTCACGCTCCAAAAGGCCTTTTGCTGGCAGTCTGCATTGGTAATGGACGCTGGTCAGAGGGTTGAGTGTTGCAGTCTGTGTGCTCAGCCCTCAGTGTGGGTAGTGAGTAAGTCAAGCCCTGTGCAAACTGTGTAATCTGCTTAGTCAAACTGGTGTAGACCCTTGTGTTTGTTATGCAATTTGGCCTTGGTTTGCTGTGCTCGAGTTGCAAAACTCCCTTTGTCAGTGCAGATCAGGGATCTATGAGCAAGCCTAGCCAAATTAAATGCTGTAGCATCTTGGCTCAGTTGTCAGGCGTTTCTGAGACTTCAGCACAGCTTGAAGTGTCACAGGAATGACTGCACATCACTGCAGTGCATTTGCCAGGGGAGGGCTCTCAGTTGCTGACCGTGAAAGGCTCCCCTTTTTTCCTGCCTGGACCCATGGTAGGTTGTGTGAAGCCATGCAGCAATGGGCAGAAGAAATGTTCTTCCACCGTGCATGACCTGTCTTGATAGCTGCCCAGAATCCCACTCACAAGTCAATTGTTTTCTTTCAACATCCTTGGAGGCTGCTCTGCACTGAGGCCAGATCCTCTAGACACAACTCTGCCAGCTCTCAGGCCACAGACTGGTGTCATGTTAACATTAGTGGTGGATTTTCTGTGTCAGGAGCAGCTGGTTTTATGTGAAGCCATTGTGCTGTAATCTGTCTGAACAATCTCTGTATGTACCATGAAAACTAAATTATCATGTCTTTGCAGAGGCTAGATGAGACTGCTTGGGTCTGGAAGGACATGACCACTCTCCAGTTTCCTTTTTGCATCTAGAGAGAAAGGGATCTGATCTATGAACTACTCCAAATCCTTACATTAGAAAGGTGGGAGTTTCAGTTTCAGAAATGCTGTTCATTTCTCAAGCTGTGTGTGACTTGGTTAACAGAAACATAAAAGGAGATAAGCTATATTTAATCCAACCATGCAAATAAAACCGTTATCACAATCAGTAACCCAATCCTCTGAAGGATTTCCACAGGCTGGGGTTTAGAACAGCCAGTTGTTTCTTCATAGTGAAAGCTGACACTTGTCAGCCTGGCCTGCAATAACACCCTCCTACTTGCCTTTATCTAAGTTACAGTGGCCTTCCTGAAATCTAGTATGTTTTGCCTTACAATAGGAGTGAATTCTTCTGCAATACAGCCTGGTAAAGCGCTGCTCAGAACGATAAAAGCAGAGTAAAAGAAAAATACAGCAGAAGGTGCTCTCAGGGGAGGAGAAAAAGGTAAATGATCAATTTCCCTAAGTTAGAGAAATCACGGCTAGACAGGGCCATTTACTCAGCTAATCTTGTTGGTTTACATATCAGACCACAAGTTCTCAGCTTTCCATATTCAGCCTAATAACTTGCACTTAACCTATGGGCCTGTTCCAAACAGAAGTATGCAACACAAACAAAGCTCCACAGCTCTAAGTGCTGCTGTTGCACTGATTTCTGAACCACAGAATGCATTCAGGAAATGGGATGTGCCACTAGGAATTGGTACTACTGCTCTGAGTAAGGAAGGCAGTTTTGCATTCACTTGCCATGTGAAATATTTCATATGTAACTTCTGCTGATGCCTTTGGACAGTGGACTTTGGTGATGTGTTTTCATGTGGGTGGGGTTTGGCTCTTCTTTTGTGATTTTGAGTTGGTTTTGGTCTTTTTCAGTCTCAAGATGATATAAATACTAAAAGATAGCAAATGAAACTCCACTAGTTTAATTAAGCTGTAGCTTTTCCCAGCCAGATCTTCACAGAGGGCTTAGTGACGGGTGGGTTGAGCTTTGTTCAAGCTCCTTTCCCTGAGCCTGAAGGAGCAGTAATAGAGCACCTGACTTCAGCAGATGCAAATTGAGAGAGCTATTAAGTGGTGTACTAATAAGTCCATGGAAATGTAAGTGGCCTTACTATAATCTGCCTGCCTCTTCATTTTTCTCAGAGATCGCCCTTAACGTTCGATTTGGACAAACCAGCCAATTTTTAAATAGAAAAATCACATTTTAAATAAAAAAAAGGGTCACAGTGGGCTTTGTTTTTTCATTCTTTCACTTGCAAAATGCACCATAAATGTTAATGATCTCCTTGAAGCATGCTGTTTTCCATAGCCACACAGCAGTGGTTATAAGGGTAATGCTTTCTCATACAGGAAAATGTCCAAAAGAGCTGGTAAGGGTCAAAAAGTCCTTCTTTCATCACAGTACTGTGGTGACAACTTCAGTGGTAGGACAAAATCAGTGCTTATTTGGAGTTATTTTCCTAACAATGGAGCTCGTTTTGCTGAGAGTTGTGGGAATGGTCCAACTTCATTGTCACAAGACATCCAGTACTTAAACACTTCAGCCTGAAGAGGAACTGTGGATATGTAGGGAGCAAGTCATCCTCTTGTCCTGAAGCACTGCACTTTGAAAGGCCAGACTTAAGTTACTGATGGAAAACATACTGCTTGGAAAGGAAAGAGGAAATTAGGACAACGTGTGAAGATCACTACACATATGTAAATGAATCACAGGCAGAACCAGGCAATACAGCCAATCAGTCACCTGTATTTGCCACTGGTAAATACAGATCAATAACTATAGGAGAGAAAAAAAACCCATGAGAAAACATTTAGCCTCAGACATGCACCAGCTCAGATATCAAGTAAGTAGAACTGTACAGAGGTGCTCTAGTGGGAATTGTAGATGTTGGGCTACTGTTCGGAGGGGAAAAAAATAACATTGCCACAAAACTGTTTTGGTTTGAAACCTTCCTTGCTTTCATCTTGTGACTGGCTGAAATCAATAACCAATTTAGACCATGCACTTTAACAGTGATAAAAGAATGAATGAACATTTCCTGACCCTAAAGAGTCTAACAGCAAAATTTAGTTTCTTCAGACAATTTGACTTCAGAGAATCCATCATATGCATTCATAAGTATCCTGCTGTAGTCATTTGTTTGCCACAAGAAAGAAGTGGTTATTATGTGGTTCTCTGCTGTCTATGACCATTCCTTTTTCCCAGGTCAACTTTTCTTTCTTCTATTAAATTGAATCAAGTGTTAATCTTCTAAATCAAGCAAGATCCACCCAGCATTATGGAGGCAACAAAGTTTTCCTCATCCTAAACCATGATTTATTAAATCCAGTAAAATATTCAGTATCAAAAAATTAGGTGCCTGGCACCTGCACTGGAAGGTAAAGCCTGAAGTTTGGTATCTGGGATGCACCTACTGGGGAGAAATCTGCCTGGAGGGGGAGAATGAGACAAGATCCAAAACACACAGGGTGGTGAATAAAGCCCAGTGAAGCTCCAGCCAGCAGAAAAGGTCCTGACAGCCACCTCTCTTTCACACTTAGGCAGATTTCTTGAGGTCACAGAACTGTGCTTGTAGTCTATTGTGATCATCAGCATAAAATTCCCTCTGGAAAGCAAGTGTCTGACATGTTCCATCAAAGAATTTATCTTTGAGCAGGAGGGGTGACCTTCCATGGTTTTACAACAGTGGTTAGACCTGCCCAAGGCCAAGGAGATGCCTCTCTCTTCCTAAAAATGCTCACATGTGCATCATTTCAGACAATGCTTTAGTTCTCTACTCATCAGGGACAGCTAGGCTGTCCCTTCTGCCACCTTGGTTCTGCTGCACCTGTCTGACCAGGTGTAGTTTCAAAAATGAGGTTCCTATACTGCTTCTCAAAAATACTTAGCAACACTTTTAATTGTGCTAAGTAGTATGTATTTCTAAATGCAATGGTATTCATTAAAAAGTAGGAGTAAAGTTTTAAGAACAAGTTAACTGCTTCACATGTTTCACTCTTCCTCAGAAATCCTTTGTGTTTTTCTCGAGGAAGAACACACAGTTGTCTTCACATTATTTCAAAATTGAAAAACCAGACCCAAACCAAAAAAAAAGTTACATTACATCTGTAGTTCTTTGTGCTACCTCAACTTTCTCCAAACCCCCTTAGCTTCAAAATACCCTGAATTCTTCAGTCTGTAGCTCTCCTGAGGTGCCTGTCATACCTGAGCCCAGGTTTTGGATCATCCATAAACTTTCTCTTCCCACAAAAACCTCGCAGCTTCTCCTAACAAACCTGATGCTCTTGGGCTTCACCTGGACCTCTAAACCCCTGCATGTTAAACCCTTTACATGCAGTTAAGCCTGATTTGGCACCAGCACTACACATTCGATTTGCCTCTCTCATTTCCCCACTAGCAGCCCTGGGCAAAGGGATGCAAGGGCCAGTGAGTGTTTTGGATCCTGTACTCTGCTAAAAGCAGAGCAGTGACTGCAAGAAATGCACGGGGCCTTCATGGCTGAGCACTCTCCATCCTCTCTGGCACCCTGCTCTCCAGAGAGGCAGGAGTGACGCTGGCCCCTGTGCATTGCCCCTGTCCATCCCAACACGTCTGGGAGCTGTAAGGTGCTTCGTGTAGCCAGTCCCTATCTCTATGGGCCACCTCTGCTTAGGGCACCCTGCTGTGCTTTTAGCGTGTCACCAAGTTAATCTGTATTAGCTGGGTTATGTTCAGTGCTTTGAAGGCGGCAGGCAGCACCCAGCAAGCTGAACCACCAACAATTTGGCTGGAAGCGTGAATATTGCGATGGCAAGCACTGTTACAAACACTCATAAAAAGTTTTTGGGGGTTTTTTCGTGTGCGTGTGTGTGTGCTCTTCCTTGCACTAAAACTGAGAGACCGGTGGCGGTGATGAACAAAAGCTGCGGGAGGGTCTGCTCGTGATGCAAAAGACTAGTCAAGTGCAGTAGTGGGAAGGGGGGAAAGAGAGAACGAGGAGATCAATCTGTAACTGACTGTGAACAATCAATTGAGATACCCCACTACCTTCGGACCAGCCGAAGCCTCTAGCCCGCCCCGTGGGTATTTATACCTCCCTTGGAAACACACCCTGCAGGTTATGGCTACTCACACAGCGCCGTCCCTCGTTTTCCACCGCCCAGGCGTTCGGGTCTCTAATCCCGACCGCGCGGTGAAAGCCCCCGTTGCAAAGAGACGCCTTTAAGGGCAGGAACCATCCTTTCCTTCCCGCTCGGCGGCCCCGCCGCATCCTGGGAAGGCAGTATGGAAATCACCAGTCCCGCCCCTGCTCCCAGCGCCGCCTCCCACCGCCCTTCCCTGGGAACGGTGCAGCTCTGCAGAGTTTCTGCGTGAGTCCCCTAAAAGCTGGCATTCCCCCCCCATCTGTTTACTGTGTTTTCCGAAGAAAATCGATCTTCCAGTGTATGCATACAATTACCTCTTGTTTGCATCTCCCTCCTTCGGCTTGTTTTAGTGGCTTTAATCGGTGGAATGGCAAAAATAATTCCATTTCTAACAGCTATGGGAAAACAGACGTCCGACTGGAAGGAATCTCCCCGATGGAGAGGAGCTCTGCGGTTTCCGACCAAGGTGTTTCAAAGAATGGCCTGTGAGCCGGCTTCATTGATTCAATGTATTCGTGCTTCGGGCCAGTGCTGAAAATTTGTATCAGCTCACTGAGAAACTTGATGAGCACTACAGGCAGCCCAGGGGGAGCAGTGGCGGCGCATGTTTAGGGTAAGTTAGGAAATGGGAGCATCCCCACCTGCCAGAAGCAAGCTCGGCTGCAGAAAGGAACTTCATGTCTGATAATTTCCCTTCAGCCTATTTTTCAGCTTCTTCTGCATGTAATGAATGCAGACATCAATAAGCACCGATTCATTTGAGTTCTTCCTCTGGGTTTCTCTCTCCTTTCTCAAGAGGGCTGCTTTTGTTATGGGAATTCATAGTCTCTTCTGCCTAGTGGAGCCCTGACCCAGGCACAGCAGCATTCTCTCCTTACATAATAAGCAGAAGGAACTGGTAGTTAATCTCTCTGATTGCTACCTTTTTCCTTCCCCAAAGGCTTGACATTACTGAAGGAAGCTAGGTTTTCCTGGACTTGGAGGAATTCTTGGGTTTTCTCTCAAGGCCTGTGGGTGCTTGTCTCCAGGGCTGTTGGTGTAATTCTTCATTGGAAGCGTTTCCACAATTGACTTTGAGGAATGCTTTGCAGCTCAGCCTCTCTTCAAACTCTTGAAAGTTTCCTCAGTGCCAGCACACACGTTGGGGAAAATCTGTGCTGGTTAAGTAATTAGCAGGAGAACATAGAGTTTTATCCCCATAGTCCTGCTCTGGTGAGTGTACAGTGAAATGTAACATGCCCAAGCTGCGTGGGATTTTAATGCTCACCGCAGAAAAGACACAAGTATTTGGTTCTTGAGTTTCCAATGCATATGCAGGAGGACACTATTTGTCTCTCACCCATTGCTATGTTTCCATCATGTCTCCTCCTTAACCCTTCCCAGACATATGGCAACTGGTGCTCTTTTCCTCCTGTGGCCTTGCAAACTGCCACTATCATTGCTACAGCGTGACCCATGGGGAGGAGCCCCAAAGAGAGTGGTGAAGTAGGCTGTGAAAAAAACTGGTGGCACCCTTGGATCTGGAGTGACACGAGATTATGAAACCTGAGATAGGTAAAACTGGCTGTAACAGGAAGGAAACTCATTACTCTGTCGCAAAGACAGTCTTCAGAATGGTTCTGCGTCACATACAGAAATCAGCCAGATGAACTATCTCAGCAGCAGTAAAATCTGAAATACAGAATATGTTAAAGCAGAGAGAAATCCTCCAAGGGCTGCACTTGCTGTATTTTTCATGGAATCATATGATAAATGTTCCCTGCATTTTCTCCTACATGTTCATTTTTTGTAATGCTGAAGATACCCATCTGTAAAGAGGAGAAGTAGTGAAAGGGTGGGGATTAACAAAGGATAGGTGCTTAAATGTTTGGGTGGATTCCTGGTAGCAATGTTTTGAATTTTTTTTTCTAAGCAGGAACAGCAGCGTTATTCGTTACACAATAGCTCAAACCTTCATATCTGATCTTTACCTTGCATTTTCAGAGGATGGGAGACAACTGAATATAGTCACAGATGTTCACTGAGGTGTTAAACTCCTGCACTTCGATATCAATTTATTCTCTCTTCTTTTCTTCTATCGAAGTATTATTATATGTCACTTCTACAAATTGAGTAAATTCTGGTCTGTTTGATTTAGCCTGAGTTTCTTTTTTATTTTTTCATTAGAAGATCATGAACTTAGATTTTTATCTGACCAACTCTCTCTTTTGGAACCAGTTACAGCAACACAAATAAGATCAGACTTATTGCCTAGTCCTCCTGCTTAGGGTGACAATTCTAGAACAGCAGGAAGTATTGAAAATTACTTGGAGGCCAAGGTGCCCTTCATTGTGGCTATAGAAATTTCCATGAAAAAATAATTGCTTGCAAAATGGTTTATTTTATCCATACTGTTTGGCTTCTCTGAAGCTTGGGGTTTTTTTTCAAGGGGGTGTTCTACTGTACTGTAGCTGTTCTATTCTAGCTAGCCTGTATGATAAGTTTCCTTTCCATTTTCCATTCCATTTTATTTTTACGTTTGCTGATAATTAGGTCCATGCCTTCAGTAAGTGTAAAAGAGTATTACTTTATTAACATCAATTACTGTTAGCTCCTATTGACATCGAAAGAGCACCCACATGTCTCAACAAAACCAGCTCCCCCTCTGACAGATGACAGTACCAGCAGCAGGCAAGAGACATTTCCCTGCAAGCTCCTTAAGGCATAGAATTAATGCATTCTGATTTAGAGCAGCTACGGTCCTTGGAGTATTCACAGGGCTAGGACAGTGACAGGGAATGATACACACTTACTGCAGCACATTCTGAAAGCATCTCTCCTTTAGATATGTAACCTGACATTGTTTTAAATTGGTGAGGAACAACTTCTTAAATTATAGATATGTGTTTTCAAGACAACAGAGAAAATTATTTCGTGTGACACTGTTAGCAGAACTTCCTTCTGAGGCTGAGTGAGACGTGGTTTTCCCCTTCTTGGGGTATCAGTCCTAAGAGACATAACTTGTATCACTGTGAAAACGTTTTGTATTTTCTGGGATGGAAAAAAACTGTGAAGTATCTGAAATTACACACCATGTCTTTTTTTTCTTCTTGCAGAGCTTCCATACAATTTAGAGATTGGGAAGGCTCTCTCCCCCTTGGGAATTAATTAAAATGACTTTATTTAATCTCTGCAGACTATAGATATTTGTATATTCAGTCTTCTAACATCCCTCCCTAGGGAATGCTTGCTAAAGAAACAGCTCAGCTTTTTCAGCAGAGGTAACAGTGTTGCATATTTGCAATTATTATTTCTTACACTGAGCATCTAAGTTAATACTTTCAGAATTCAGTGTAAACAACAAAACAAACTTCTAGTAAAAGGATAACTAGAGAGAAGGTACTTTCTCTAACTGTACTTTGAGCTGTGTTCTCTTCAAAATGTTTGTTTTGCTTTAATGAGAGAATGTTGTAATCTGTTAGCCTTACAATACTTTTGTAAAACTCAGCTAAAAGAAATTGAGCAAATTTCACAAGAAACTTGGTCATATTGCAAGGAAGATTATTTTTATGTATTTTCGTTTATCACGTTTGACTCTTGTAGATTTCTGGGGTAAATGTGGCCAAAATAGTTGTGTTTGGTGTCTAAAGACTGATGTGGGAGCTGGGAAGCAGTTTTCCTTTTGCAGCTTATTTTGGGGACAGTCCTCTTCCCTCCTGCATGGGTGTAGACAACCTTTTGGCAGAAACTTAGCACTGTTTCTGTGACAGACTGTCCAGCTGTAGGTAAAGGCACTGTGCCAGGTGCAGCAGGTGCCCCACCTGTGTGAGGGGACAGGGATGCATGGAAAGCATCAGCTGTAGGTCTGAGGACCCCCATCACCCTACACAAGGGCTTCCCCCAGCGAGTTACAGAGCGGCTCTGCTGCAGTGTGGTGCGACTCCCTGGTGCTGCAGGAGGGAGGATATTTCCTTTTCTCCAGAGGGAAGGAGCTCTCTGACATGCACCACTGGGACTAATTGCTGATGGCTGGATTTTGTCCTCCCTGTGGAAATTTCAGTGGTCTTAATTAAGTTACCTTAACCTTTCTTTCTTGGTCTGCTGAACTCTGTAGGCCTGAGATGTAGAAAAACAGTGGCTCCATAAATAAGCTGCTCTGATCATAAAAAGAACTATGAGCCTGGGAGAAGTGATTAAAAATTCCTAATGAAAATTCCACTTGGGTGATCAAACCAAGAGCAGATGATTGCTATCACTGTCACTGACCTTTCTATCACATTCGTTTCTGTGAGACTCAGCTGTTGCAGTTTATATCACAGTAATGAAAAATTCACTAGAATTTGCTCTACAATGTTCTAGCAACTAATATTCTATTAATTGATACCCTGGATGATTAATAAAACCAGCCTATAAAATTCTCTTTGAAACCTAGCACCTGGATACAAATTTTGCGTATTCAAAGTGGTATGAAGACATGGAATTTCCTAGGAAAAAAGTCATCACACATATATAAAAGACACTTGATGTAGTTTTTACTTCCTCACGTAAGGTACATTGTTTTAAAACATACCTTGAGATGAGAGTTGCATTTAGTAGGAATTTATCTACCGATCTAGTGACTGCAAAGCCAGCTAGGAGATGTAATCAGTAGAGCTGGCTGACGCATTCTTAGTGGACTCCCCAACACTTCAAGTCAGAAAGTCTGCTCCATCTTGCTTATTTAAAAGGTTTCTTTAAAAATGACTGCTTGCCTAGAGGATGCAGCAAGTGGTAAAAAGAAGTGATTAGAAAACAGAATCAAGGTTGTGTTTCCAAAGTGGGAAAACCAAGAGAAAATTCCTCATGAAAGCAGAGCAGACTAGGATCCTATACTGTAAAATAATAGAAAAATATAAATGCCTCTGGATGCAGTGATGAGTAATGCAGATGTCTTTCCTGCAAGGCTGTGGGGAGGCAGGGAGCACCCCAGCTTGGGACAGGCTCCAGTCAGGGCCAAAAGAGTGGCTGAAAGCTGGGATGAGGCAGGGAAGATGAAATGGCATCGAAGCCTGGCTGCCCAAGAGCAATGGGGGCTGCCAGCAGGACAGGTGGGCTGGTGGCACAAGCAGGGAGGAGGCATGGTGGTGAAGAAAGCCAGTGCCAAAAAAGAGATGGATGCTTCCTGCACCTCACAGAGAGGCCCCTCAGCTCCCGGCTGCCCACACACGGGCCTGGCCACTGGGCCATGGCTGGTGGTGGTGCCAGCTGAAGGGGCCTGGCATGAGGGCAAGGAGGGGCTTTCCCCAGGCATTTGCAGCCCTTTCTCCCTGAAAAGGGGCTGTTGAGTTTGGAACCAGCTTTCACGACTTGTGCCTGCTTGGCAAAACGCCTTCCAGGACACCTGTTAGGCAGAGGTAGATGTCTCAACAATGAGGGAACAGGCAGGCTCTCTGCTGGGATCCCAGCAGGAATGTGTGGTGAATGGCTTGGTGGAGATATGCCTCACATATTAACTCTTGTCATTTAACCCGGCTCTCAGCATTATCCCTGATGTGCATATCCCTTGGGGTTTAGAAGGGCTGTGTCCCTGTGGCAGGGATGGAGGGCTCATTCTGTGATTCAGACAGAGCTGAGTGTTTGCAGCCACCACACCGCCTGAAAGGAAAGGGAGCACAATTAGGAAAGGAAAGGGAAAGGGAGCACAATTATTCCCACCGTGATTAACTGTGTTAAGTTAAATATTAATATGTGACAAAGGAGTGTTACTGGAAGGTTATCTTTAGCCCTCATTAGGAAAAAGCTTCCACACCCTTGGAGAAGGGTTTTAGTAGCATACCTGTAACAGGGAAACTTGAAACTGGTAAAGAAAATCCTGAAGGTGAGAAATAAAAAAAAAAAAATAGGACTTAAATCTATGACAGCATGCAGGTTTCTAGTGGTATATTCATGTCATTTCTAGTGGTATATTCAGAGGTAGAAGGCTCTCGATTTCCAGAGCTGTGCCTGCAGGTCTTGTGCTGCAGTCACAGTGTGTGAGCACAAGAGAGCTGTCACCACCTCTGCTTGTTCCGCCTGTGGACACGGCTGGAGGCAGGCTGTAGAGGTGGTGAGAGGTGTGGGTGATAGGAGTACATGGTACAACTTTGCCTCTGCAGCTCAGTCCACAGAAGGAGCCTTTTGTTCACATGCTATATGTTTGTGGGGCTGTAAGGCATTTATGAGGTAGCTGTAGCTGAAAGGACAGCTGTGGAAGAAACCCAGAGGGGAATGGAAGAGAAAGGTCAACAGGAACAATAGCATTTTAGCCAGAAGGATTTAATAATTAAACAATAAATGCAGATTTCAGAACAATGATAAATGCTGAGTAAAGAACCTACAGGAAAATGAATCTCTGGTGGCTGAGGATATATTCCTCTCAGCAATTTACATCTCATAGCTGACTTAAAAATATCCCTGCACGTTTCCCCCAGTCTAGAAAGAGGGGCCTAAGATGGGTCAAGGAAATGAGCTTTGAGCCACCACCTGTGGGAGTGGTCACTAAAGAAATGTTTCAGGCTCATAACAACGAAAAATTAATTACCTTTCTGCACAAAACAAGGACCTCCACCTTGTTCAGTTGCTGTATTCTCTGGTAATCAGATGGCATGTTGGCCTGAAGGGCCTAGAGCAGAAATTCTTGTGTTTGGTAGGTGAAAGGTTTAGGCAGTCATCACGTGTTTCTGCTATTTTTCCTTTTGACTATTTCATTAATTTGTGAACAACATGCTGTGTATTAGCAATGAAAAGAATCTCAGGTAAGCAACTCCTCTTTCCTCCTCTGCCCCCAACAGTGAGCAACACTTTCAACTGCTGTTGCACAAATGCCTTTGAAGCACAGTGCTTGCGTTATTAACAACAGCAAAAATCAAGTAAGTAGCAGGTACTGGCTGTTCTGTGCGGGATTAAGATTAAAGTACATATGCTTGACTTGATCCTCATTTATTCCAGAAAATCAGAGGCTAACGAAAGAGACTGTCAGTTTGCAAATTAAAGGGAATACTTAAAAAATCAGGACCTTCAGCGACAAAAGACCAGTCAAGTGCAGCAGTGGGTGTGGAGAAAGAACAAAGAAATCTGTAACTGACTGTGATCAATTATAAATACCACTGCCATCGGACCAGCCGAACGCGAATGCGGCAGGATAGGTATTTATAGCTCTGGGAAGGGAATACTGTCAAGTTACGATGGCGTTGCTGATAACCCGATCTCGCAAAATCAAAAGGTCGCGGATTTCTCTTTCAAAACCCAACAAGCTGAATCTCTCCCGAAGTCCCCTATGTGTTATATTCCGTGTGGGCCTTCTCCTGGCGGCACCCCCCGGGCCCCGGCGCATGCTGGGTACGCGCTATGCAGATGAGCGCCGCTGGGGGAGGGCGCTGGGCCGCGGCTCCTCCCCCCGGCAGCGCCGCCGGCATCGCTGGTCCCCGGTACGAGACAAAAGGCTGCTCACGGATAATCTCTAACAAGTGAAGCGTGCGCAGTTTACTGTGTGAGTTTACTGTGTGGGCAGAGACAAGCAAGCAGTCTCACGGATATAGCTGAACCATTATATTCTTTCAGTTGCCCCTGCTGTAGCTCGTAACAAAGAGCGCACACCTTTCTCTGCTCGAGCGGGGCTGCCGAAGCCTTGGCTCTCTGCTCCGCACCGCATCAGTGCTGCGAATGAGATGGAGAGGCCAGGAGCAAATGGGCATGGGTGGGATCCGCAGCTCAACAGCTGCTAAGAAACTATTGTTGCAAAATAGAGCTTTTATATAAGAGGTAAAATAAACACCTAAAAGAAAGCCGCTGTGAGTTCTTTTGTTTTGGGTTTGGGTTTTTTGCTTGTTTGGGGTTTTTTTTCCCTTTTCTGACAATTTTAGAGCCAAAGGGCACCCGTGAAAAAGCAAATCCAAAAGGTAGCGTTTCAGTGAAACGCTCTCCTTGCAAACAAAATCAGCTGAAGAAGACTCTTCCTCCTGCCCCAGGCATTCCCACATCCACCTGCCCCTCAGCAGCTACTTCTGCAGCAAAGCCTCACACACCCTGGGAGAAAGCAGTCTCAGCTTTCCAAACCAAAAACCCCATGCGGTGTGTGGAGGGTCCTGGTTAGTGCAGACCAGCTCAGCCACGCAGTTTAAAGTCCAAAAGAGCACAACAGTGAGGGCAATGCACTGCAGTGCTGGGTGTAAAGGTTTTGAGTGGCATAAGGTTGATTTTATTCCTAGCAGCTGGTACAGTGCTGTGGTTTGGATTTAGCGTGAGAATAACACCGATAGCACACTGATGGTTTAGTGGTTGCTGAGCAGTGCTTACCCTAAGTCGAGGACTTTCCAGTTTCCCATGCTCTGCCAGGGAGCAGGTGCACAAGGCTCTGGGAGGGAGCGTGGACAGGACAACTAACCCAAACTAGCCAAAGGGATATTCTGTAGTAGAGAATGTCATGCCCAGTATTTAAACTGGAGGGAGTTGGCCCAGGAGGAGAGCCCCTGATCACTGCTGTGGGATGGGCTGGGCATCAGCCACTGGTGGCTGAGCAACAATGTGCATCAATTCTTTCTCTTGGGCTTTTTTTGCTCTCTCTCTTCTTCTCATTATTATTAACTTCATTTCAACTATTAAGTGGTTCTTACCTCAACCTATATGTTTTATTTTTCCCATTCTCCCCATCCCAGCAGAGGGGTGGAAGGGTGAGGAGTGAGCAAGCGGCTGTGTGGCACTTAGTTGGCATCTGGGATTAAACCACGACACTGGGACAGGAGCTCTTCCACCTTCCAAAACCAGCATCTCGCTCACTGCTGTTTCATTCTGCTGCAGTTCTTTTCGTGTCCCCTTTCTGGCGACCTCGCAAGGGAGACCTTTTGAGCAGCTCTACAACCTCTTCTGCTTTCCTAAGTCTGGGCTCCTGAGGTCACACCTCCGGCTCCTGATTTCTCAGCTGCAGTCCCACCCTCTCCCTTGTATCGACACATCTAATCTCGGAAAGCGATACAGTGGCAAATAGCAGTTCAAATGTTACTTTTTTAAGCCCAAGAGCGCACAGCAGCAGCGAGGAATGAAGGAACTGCCCTGGAAAATCTTCAGGAGCCTGATTTTAGATTATCTTCAAATGGCTGTGTGCACAGTAGCTCACTGTCTCATCTCAGTAGTAGGTTTAATAATCCTAAAGAGAGTAAACATCACTCCTAGTGATTTCAGAGAGACTGGCTTAAAATATTCCAGACACTCAATTCAGCTTGCTGTCTGTGATCTATCAGGTTTCTTTGGGCTATAAAAAGTGAAAATACAGCCATTCCTTGCTCCAAAAGGAGAACAGAAAATGAAGTTGTTTTCAAAAATTTGGAATAATGTCCGAATTTCAAAATTTGGGCTGTTTGGCCTCTGCATTTATGGCACTATGCTGGAACCAGAAAAAAAGTTTTAGGTTGGGGTTTTCTTGTAGTAGAATACTGGTATCCTGATGGCACCATAATTAATGGATGAATTTCTTCAGAAGAGTGCTGTGCTTTCATTCCAATATCCATTAAGTGCCAGAATTTTTATATTCTGAAACCAGATATAACAGGAAGTGAAGAGTCAAAGCGTCATCCAATTTGTTCTTTTCGAAGGTATAACATTCTGTTGTGCTTGAGACCCAGCAGGTTCAACCTGGGTCTGAGACTCCTTAAAATAAAACAAGTAGGGGCACCAAAGCAGTGTCTCTTTCATGGGAAAGTTTCCATCCATGGGATAGTTTCCAGCCAGCAACAACAGCCAAACCCACTGTCTTTGGTCTTCCACCTAAACTGAAGACATGATTACCTTTCCTGATTTATCAGAAAATCAAAAGTAGTGGGGTTTTGGAGTTTTTTTGTTGTTGTTCATTTCTTTAGGTTTTTTGGTGGGTTTTTTGTTTGGTTTTTTAGTTTGGTTGGTTATTTTTTTGGTCCTGCAGAGTTCTTTTTGGCTACATAAACTTACTGAGCATAAATGGAGGCAGTGGAAAAAAAAAAAGAGCATGCCATTGTAGAAAATCAGTTCAAATGTGATGCAAGGGATGCACACACAATTTGGAACGATTCCTGAGATTATTTGCTACCTCTTGTTTTTGTCTAATACTTTGGTAATGCTGCAAATATGTTTGGTTGTGGATTTGTTTATGCAATGCAGTCTGTTTGCACATGTTTTACATCAGTAATATTGTATCCAGGCTTTTTCAAACGAGTTCCTAATCTGACAACAACTTTTTGGACTTTATCACGATTGGAATCCATTTCACTTGCTACTACTTCAGAATCTGTGGGGTTTTTTTGTGGGATTTACTTTCTTCAAAAAGTTGCAAAATTGGGCCACTCTCAGCTGTCTCTCAATGCTTTGGTGCTGTTGTTACAGCAGGCTGCAGCCAGTGAATATGATTGGAAGTTATCTCTTTCTCCCCTTAGAAGGGGTTGTGTATTTTCCTTGAATTTTCATTCCCCTTTCTCATGTGTGTTGTTTTACAACAGGGCCCTACTTACCTTCACAGATACATTTTTTACCTATTGCAGAGATTTTCAAGAGGTGAAATTATTGTATCTAATAATCCCTTGTGGTGGAAAAACCTCAAAATATTTGCAAACCCTGGCAGAAAATGGGAACCTTAAACCACCCCACAGGGTTGTTCTGGGGGCTTCATCTTTGCCCTCCTTTCAGCCCCATTCCCCAGTCCCCAAATCTGGTATTATTTTATCACATTAATTAGATACCCAGCACATGAGCTGGGCTTCAGGGCTAAATTTCGGGGTATGTGTCGCTTTCTATACCACCTTTTTGAACATACATTTAATAATGCAGGCTGGAGCCTCGCTATGTGTTCCAGAAGAGCCCATCTACAGTGGAGACCCACTCTGAATGTAATAAGACAGGTTTTTTTGAATAAGAGCTCAAGAGGATTTCTTTATGTGGCCTGTGTTAATTTGCTTGCTGTGAAACACTGCTCTTCTGAGTAGCCCTGTTTAATGCTGGCTTCTTGTCTCTTGTGACCCACTCTCTCCGTGTTCAGCTGTGTCTTTAGAGACTTAACACACAGTCAAAATATTTGACGTGTTAAGTCAGAGGGTTGATGTTGCTACAAGAACCTTTATGAGTACTTATGTAAGGTTACTTTTAATTCATTTTTGCAGACTGAAAAAAAGGTGACAAAGATTCTACGATGTGCTTCAAATACAGTGTGCTACACAGCACTTAAAAAATCTAATGTTAGCGGCGGCATTCCCTAAAATGATTTCATGTGGCATTTCAACACATGTAGGCAACATTCCTGAGAGTGTTTGAGGAATGCAAGAGGACACACAATTCAGTGAGCATCTTCATATCATCTTTACACCTGCCAATTTAAAGAATGAGAGGTGTCTCCTTCCACTGTGTAGGAAGAGAAAAGTAACTTACCTTAGTCAAAGCATTTTCGTCATGAAAAGTAAATTCTTGAAAAGAATTGCTTGATGAATTTTGCTGATTTTAGCAAACAATAGTATATTTGGTATCTCAGAAAGGAATTTTGTTAATCAGGATACTCATTCAAAGCACTGAGAACTAAAACTTCCTTGATTTCCATACGGCTCTAATCTATCAAAAGAAAATAAAGGAGGCAAATGACCCTGCCAAGGGATTTATTCTGGATTTTTCCAAGTGAACTAATCCGGCAGTAGGGTTGCACTGGGTGGAGATAAGGTCCCCAAACCATCTCTTTTCTCCTCTACCTTATAATTCCTAAGAGAAGCATGGTTTGGTTTGTGGGGGTGTGGGGGTGGGTGTGGGGAGGTGTGGGGATGTTTTTGATTGGTTTTTGTGGTTTTTTCCTCAGTGTCCCTGGATTCATAAAGTTTTAAAAAGCATCATAAGTGTAGCCAAGAAGAAGTAGTAAAACCAGTGTTTGGTGATGAAAATTCCCACTGATGGCTGATCTTCCTGGCCAAAATCAACTAAATATTACAGTATGGCATTCATTTTCTCTGAAATAGCTTCTTTTTGTTCTCTGTAACATAAGCTCTCTAATTCACTGCAGACTTGCAACTGTCCACCGAAGACAAAGTGATTTACTGAATAACTTAATTTCTTGCTAGCGTATACTGCTTCCGCCTTCTTCCCAGGAGCTTCAGTAACACCATAACACTACAGAATTATCAGGAGCCATATGTAGCAGCAGAACAAGCTCTGCTGTTCTGCTTTTGCTTTGTGTCTATAAATGCCATAGTAAATATCAAGATATTTCAGAGATTGAAGAAGCAATCAGACAGGGACATGATGGGTTGGGCAGGGAGTCTTTGCGGTTTCACCTAAGGGAAAAGCCTATGAATTGGCATTCATGTAATTAGAAATTTGAATACTACTTTTCAAGCTTTTCCAGACATGGGGAAAAATTATTTTCTAATTTCTCTCTTTCTGCTTTAAAGGTACAGCATAATTTATTAAGGTGAGTAAACTAAACGTTGCAATTTCTTACGAGTATTAAATGGAGCAACAAGTTTTCCCATCTCTACAGGCAAGAGATCACAAGCAACATATTTAAAGGCTTGTGATGTTCATGGTTATTAGCTACTTGAATGTGATCTTCTCAAGGATTAAACTTAATTTTATTTGCTTCTGTCCAGATAATTTTAGGAAATGTCACCTGAAAATTGATTTCTATCAGTTTCAGAGAAGAAAATGATTTTGCTCTTTATTTCCTTCTGGCAGACCTGGCCAAGTCCACTCAGAAATTTTGATTGCAGTTTAAGCTGCCTACCAAGAAGTTTCTTGATAGTCTCTGTACTTCATCTTTCTAATCCAACTTGTTCTTCCAAAGCTAAATTGATATTGCAATTTCCTAATTTATGATGTCATTTCATCTTATTCAGGAACCGACAGATGCTGAAATCTTAATGCAGTAGTAATGTTATGCCCTGTATAAACTGGTACATCAATTACATTTGTCATTTGGAACATCTCAGCTGAATTGCTTTGGCTGGGTCTGATCAGGGAACAAGACTCTGTTGCGGTGAGAATAGGAATTTAAATATAAAAATATAAATGATTGGCAGGGATGTCAATACAATCGTGATCCAAAATATCTCTGTTCCAGCTAATAAAGGTTTAGGGCTGTCCTTGAGAAGTGCTTAGTATATAATAGTTTTAACTCAGTGTTTCAAATAATTTTCACTATCAGTACTTGGCACTCAGGTGGCTTTCAAGTAAAAAAAAAAAATAATGGATGCCTCTTTGCATTTATTGTTTATTTATTTGTTTACTGTTTTATTTACACTACATGTTTCTTCTTATTAAATTTGCCACATTTTGCTATACAGGCAGTTTATAACCGTATGCAAACAGTTCAGTGGCTTACGGCAAAGCATTGCTCAATCAAATCTCATTTAGCCACAGTGTCATCTGAAGTCCTGATCCAGCAAAATATTTAAATATTGGCAGTACTGCAAGCATGCAGCTATTCCTTTCAGTCTTGAAAATATTGTGGATGAGCTTAATCCTGAATCAAGGCCTAATAATGTTTCATCTGTGCTGGTTGTCTAGACTCCATTACAGATGTTTTCCTGCGAAGGCTTTGGCATGTTGCATATTTGTGCTACAAGTGGAAGCCAGTCCTCCTCTTGCTGTTTTCACAGCATCCCTCCCCAGAGGATTTTTTTCCTTGCTGTTTTCACAGCATCCCTCCCCAGAGGACTTTTTTTCCCTCCCCAGAACTGCAGTGTTAGGAAAGGCCCAGGCTTAGAGACACAAGAAAATTAGGATAATTCAGTCCTCAGCAAGCAGATGTGGAGTACTTCCTAAATTTTGTATGCCTAAGTGTCTCTGCAAAAGTGGGTCCCAATGAGCTCCTGAGTGGCTGTAATGTAAACAAAACAAAAATAGCTCTTATTTCTCCTTTCCTCTTGTCTCACCTGCAACTTAGGTTTATTGTTGACATCAAAAATAAGACACTGGTATTCTAGAAACCTAAATAACAACTACTTTCTACACTTCAAGAAAGCACTATGGAATATGAAAGCAGTTTGTTTTGATAGACTGCAGTGCACTAGCAAGGAAGGATTCAAATTTTAGAAAGATACTAATGTGTTTTTGTATCAGGGGAATAATAGTAATCAGTATGTTACCCTTAAAATAACAGCTTCATTTAAAAAGTTTTTATTCTAAGGAGTCAGTCAAGGCTAATGAGGAAATTTAACATTAGTTGAAGGTCCCTGAGAAAGATAAAGTTATGTGATCCTCGAGAATGCACTTTAATAAAGCAATGAATTACATTGGGCAAGCACATACACACATATTACTGCATATATTCAAGCACAAGTAATGTTTATGTTGCTACAACACTCAGGAATGACCTAAGGAGGTCTCATGTGGATTCAGTTTACTTTTATAGTAATGTAGACTGCTATCCAAGTTTGAGCCAGAGATTTTTATTCTGAAGGTTTTCCTTCCAGACTTTCTTTCCTTGAATTGTAAATATTATGTTTTTTTCAAGATCAGTTACATTAAACTGAATAAGAAATTGAAGTTCCTCCTGAGTTTCAGGATTGTGATTTCTGCTGTCTTGCACCACTGTTGTAAGGGGGAAAAAAAAAAGCCCTCCAAACTTTGAGATATTGGATATGTTTTAGACTACTAACCATGAATAATTTTCCTTTATGTGTTTGTATTTCATTTCCCCCCCTACCTAGCAGATGTTACCTGACACTCAACTGCTGTGAGGACAACCAGGTTAATTAAATGAATATACTCAGCTCATTCTACTGACAGTTGGAAGTTTTCATTGATTTTACATGGTGGTCCCTGAATCTTCCTGACTTCTGGAGAACAATGTAAGGAGTTCTTACATTCTTAAATTCTTACAGTTTGAGGAATTATCCAACTAAAAATCACAGGAAAAAAAATCAAAATGCGTCTGAGAAAACAAAGATATTGAGAAACAAGCAAAGTTTTTCTCAGAGATCTGCAGAGAACATTTATCTGGTGTGATAACTCCTAACCCAGGCAAATAATCTAGAGACCAGTTCCTACAGCAGCAGGCAAGAATCTCTAATCAAGAAAAAAGTTTTTTTCCAGTCCTCAGCTTTTTGTTGGATAAAAAAAATTACCTTCTTTGCAAGATAATTACCCATACAAATGCCACAGCAGTATTGTACCCCTGATTCTACTTTGGTCACAAAGCCAGATTTATCATCTCTGTTTTTAGGTAGTCTCCTTTACAGCCCAGTTACCTAGAATCATGGAGTTATTACTTCTGCCAAAGAACCATAGAAACTTGGAGATTCAGTGCTCCTTACAGCACACGTAGAACTTTTATTAATTTTTGTCGCAGAGGCAAATGCACCACACAGCGAATTTTTGCGTTCTGTAAATATCACAGTAGGTAGTGGGACTTTACAGTGGCGGCACAGAGTTTCCCTGGGAAGCTCCAACCTCAGCATAACCACGGGCTGATAGACGTGACCAGCAGCTGTCAACCTGCCAGGAAGAGCAGGTCTCGAGAAGGCTTTAAAAAGACCAGTCAAGGTTAGCAGTGGGGTGGAATATAGAAAGGTTAGTTTGACTAACAGTGATAATTTCTGTGTGCCCACTGCCATCGGACCAGCCGGTGCTGGTGTCGCCTTGGCGTTTATATAAGTCTCTCAAATCACTGTTCCACTTTAATTAGGATGATCTCTGCGACTTCATACAAGCAAAGAAGATGATTAACGGAGAGTGTGTACTTTGCGTCACGAGCACTGGTAAACCACACCCCCGTCCCCTCTCCACATTTCTTTGGCAGTTCAGGGAGCAGAACTAGTTCTTGGCTTGCAACAAATTTGCATGATGGGAAATATAAGCAAATGACTGAGTTGTAAACTCTGCTGTCTGTGCTGTGAAAACGTCGTTTGAGTTGGGCGAGTATCGAGAGAGAGGTTTAGTTACCGAATTGAAAAAGACGGGCTGCTTTGAAACTGCTGCGGACAGACGGGGTTTGTGGGGCTCGTTCTACTTTCCGAGCTCTTCCGCGTGCGATTAAGAAAAAACTCACTCCACGAGGCTGCTGATGAAATGCAGCAGATGGCAGCAGTGCACAAAGGAAACATGGCCCTCGGCTTATCTCGGGATTACTCCGAGCACACAGACTTCACCCTTCCTCACACCCGACTGCCTGGCCCTGAAGCTACTGAACGTCTCCATTTTACTGGTCTGGATTTCAACTCGCTCTAGTCTATTTGTCAGCAAGTGTTTTAAATCAAGAATCAGACGGGAAGATTCAAAGCCGAATGCCTTTACAACTTCAAAAGAACGTCACTAAGAAGTTGTCATTACAAATAAATAACCTGAAAAGAAAGAGCTGTTGATATTAAGACACACCTACTCAGAAAAATAATGCCATCTTGACTTCATTTTAGTAATATTTTTAAAGCACCTGTGCCAGCAATTAAAAGGGTGAAGCAGATAAATTCAGTTTTCTGGCTTTTAAAAAGCAGTACTTCATGGATTCATGCCTATTTGAAAAAAGAGCAGTACAGCTCTCCTCAATGCTGTCAGTGACAGAATTTCATCACATATTTCCTGAAAAAAAGTATAATAATTTTCAGCAAAATAGGGCAAGTCTTACAGAGAAACATAAAGTGAACATGAAGTATTATTGACGTGTGTTGGGAGATTATTACGTAATTTTTAGAAATATTTGACTAAAAATGAAGGGAGAAGAATAAATCCTCCTTTTGATGCCACTTAGAAGACCTTCAGCATGGAGGTGTCCGAAGTCATTCCCACTCCCTGTTTCCATGCTGTCCCTGCTCATTCTGCATTCGGTCAGATTGATAACTCTGGGCTCCAACTCGCAGCTTGCACTGGAGCAGTGCATGACCCAGCTTTATGTTACAGACAGATTTAGAAGAATTAGCTCAATGGTGCTGCATCTGATTTTCAGCCACTGCTGAAATATGTATCAAACCTGAGATCAGTGATGCTCTGCATTTAAATGTTGGGCTGTGACCTGTGGAAAGAGGGTTGTGGCCACACTGGTGATTTGGCTGTGGAGTGGAGAGAGCCAGCACTGCCAGAGGTGATGAGCTGCAAGGTGGCTTTGACATGAGTTGTCAGGAATTATGAATTATGGGCTTATGGATGCTCAGATTTCTGCCACTCTGTAGCTGCCTTTTCAACTGCCCATGATTTACATCCTGGCTAATCTCAGCACCACTATGATCTCATTGCACATGGAGGCATTTGCTTTCAGCGCAGCAGTGCCCAAAATTCCCCATAGAGGGATCCCTGTGGCCAGTCCCAGAAATAAAACGATCACCAATCTGTCTCCAAAAAAAGCACAAGCATGGCTTTGAAATCAGGAGCTAGGAAGGAAATGGGTTTACTGTATATACTGCAGTTTTCTCACCTCTTTGGCCCCCTGATTTTATCTGTGTTAAGGATGGAAACAAACTGCTGTGAGTTGGCAAAGCCCTGGCAGCCCCTAATAGAGGAAACTGAAGCTCCCTTGCTTCTCCTCAATGAACCTGCCCTTGATTTTAACCAAGAGGTCAAGAAATGAGCTTTGAAAGAAAAGGCAGCTGAGAGTCACTGTTAATGGCAGCTCTCATTAAGAAGCACCCACGAGTAGTTAATTTTCTCTCCCTGCCTCTCTTCAGCGTTCCTGCGGCCCAGCTGCAGGGTTTGCTTTGACTTTCCTCTCTCTCAAGAATGCCATCAGTTACCAGTGTTTGAGTAAAGCGCCCTAACACCTGGAAATGAAACCAGTTTTGGTTACTGTATTTCTTGAGAAGAGTTTTTGTTTTTCTTAAGGTACAGTGATTCTTCTTTCTCTTTTTTCAGTGGCCAGGAAAGTAAATAAATAGAAAACAAATGAACAGTAAATAAAAGCTTCATTTCTTTTTGTTTTTAAAATGACACCCAGAATTTTTTGCCTCAGCCAGCCAATTTCACTGCAAAATAGACGAACTAATTAAAATCAGTAGATGATAACACTCATCTCCTGCAAGCCAGTGGCAACTAAGATATGCTAACAGAAGCTATGCTGCAGGTAAAACTTATGAGTATAGAGCCCATTTTCACTGGATCTGTCAAACCTAGCAGGTGCAATACTTAAAATTGAGTTTAGACAAAAATATTTTGATAAAGAGAAGCTGATCTGGAACAGTCCTGCACAATTCAGTGCCTTTCAGAAGGGAACCAAGTCCCAGTCCCAGAAACTTCAACACAGAAAACCACGTGTCTTTTCTGTCTGTCTGGCATCAGCTCAACTCACTGACAGTTCATCTCATTGTGGAGTGTGACACTTTCCTTTTCACAACAACAACAAAAAAAAGTGTTCTAAAAATGAGTCTTACTTTTCATGTATCTACATATTGGTTGCAATTCATCAGAAAAGCAATTTCTGGAACAAACTAGTCAATGAAAATGAAAGTAATTATTTCATGACTCTAACAGTAACCTGGAGGCCAGCCTGTTGGCATCCCATCTAATTACTTCATATAACATCTTTTATTCTTCAGGGGTTATTTGCTCAAAAATTTCACTGTAATGTTATTCACACTTAGAGAGAAGCAAAGCTCTAATTTCTGTCACTATTGTGATGGATGTAAAGCAATAGTACTGGCTGTGAAATAAATTAATTGAAATTATGTACAGCCCTGTCTTGTTCAGATCTGTATTCAGAATGAATATCTAAGCATTTATGTAAAATCATCTGCAGGCTTCACATTAAACAAAACAGCAAGTCTTTAGCCTTTACAAGAAAGATGTTACCACACCATGTGTATCAAACAGAGAAGATATGAAGATTACTCACATAACCTCAGTTATCTAGGGTATGTCCTTAACATAAAATTTAATCTCCCCTTTTTTCCCAGCCAGCGAGGCATGTAGAGTATGATCTGCTGCTGCTGGGTGGGATGCTGAGGCACATCTGTGTTAAGAGAAAATGCTCTTCCCATATTTTGGGGATTTTAATTTCAAGTTATGCCTGTCACTTAACTTTAGTGTCCTTTTATGGCCTATTTTTTATTTTTATGGGGAGCATTATGTGATGTTTTCTCAAAACCCCAAACCAATTATATTCAAAGAGGTATCTGAGACAAATTCGTACTCTAAATGCTTTAAATTTTTTTAATAAAAAATTCTTAATTTTAGCTTTCTTATGTATATGGTAAAGCAGAAATGATCTGCCAGTGATAAGCCATACTGCAGAGTAGGTTCTCTGGGTCATTTGGTGTGTAAAAAATAAGGCAGTGCTCAATTTCCTCTGTAGATGAATGCAGAGATATTAGAAAGGATAATTACAAGAAATGGTGACTCAAAGAGGGAGAATATACTCTCTTAAATACAGCAAAATACCAAAAGGACAATAAAAACCCCCAAACAATGAAACAACAAATGTCAAATAAAAAAAAAATATGATCCTAGAGTATATATTCTTCTTGTATTTAGAATTATTTATTCCTTCTCTGCAGGAAGCAGGTAAAGATAATAAAAAACAGGAAATACATTGGCTTACAAGAGTTTGTTCTGTGGGTGTAAAAGGTATGCATCATATGGAGATTTTACCTGCTTATTTTATTACTGTTTTAACTGTTTTGCTTTAAATCATGGCATGTACTGTTTATACAGGCTTAAACAGAATATTAATTAGAAGTGACGGTTAAGCCTGAATATAAATCAAGATGTTAAGTGAGTAGTCTCAGTGGACATTTATAATTAGCATTTGAATATATAAGTAGATATTAATTGCAAGCGAAGAACTGTAGAAAAATCTATAGTTTTGAGTGTGCGGGGGGTTGGATTTTACATGACTGCGTTCACGCGTCCAACACATCGGGATAAACACGGATTCTCCCGGCTCACACTCTCCCCGAACCCACACCGAGCAGATTTTCTTCACGTTCGCCAAGACAATGACTGGTTTTTTGTTTTTTTTGTTTTTTTGTTTTTTTTTTCCCTCAGTCAAAAAAAGAATCTGGCTGGGATTCCCTCGACCCCAGGATGCTGGGTGGCCTTTTCACAAGCCCTGCACTGAGCGCAGCTGTGCGTGTGCCAAGCGGCGTTGGAGCGACACGCCGCGATAGCGCTCGGCTGCCCGCGCCCCGAGCGGGACGCGGCACCAGTGCCCGAGCCGAGCCTCGCCCCGTCCCCGGCACCGCACGGCCCTGCCCGCCGCGGCCTGACAGCCGGCCCGGCGCTCCCTCTGCTCCACCTACGGCCGCCGGCAGCGAAGGAATTGCAATCTAAATGGTGATTTCATTAGGGATTCCTAAGGCTCAGCAAAGCCCAGCTGGCTCTCCATCAGCTCTGCGGCTCTGTGAGCGCTAACAAGTAGTTAAGGGTGCAGTTTTGTCAGCAGTACAAGCATGCAAAATTCAGGGAGAGATGAGGTACCTCATGTAGTAAAATAACTTATTTTAATATTTTGAAAAGAAGTACTTAAAATCCTTTATGTTGTCTAAATATCTATATTATAAATACAGTAGTCTAAAACTAATATTTTAGTTACAAATACAAATATTTTAACTGCATTTTTTGGAGGCTATTATTTTTCTAAGTAGAAAATCTGCTTCCCAATCAATTTTTTAACACTGTGTTTTTGTCTGCACTAGCTGAACTCAAACCAGAAAATAACACTATTATTAATTTAATCCCTTGTCATTATTAGCGCTACATAACTTGAAGTAATTCACCACATATATTAAAAATTCTACTTAGTATGGGAGGAATAGATTATAATATCCTGCTTAATTTTCCTGCATAAGCCAGTAACCAAAATTTATACGAAGCCAGTCTGAGCGTTTGCATTCTGACATATACCTAACTTTTACTTTCACTAGAAAGAGGTAAAAATAACAATGGGAAAAAAATTTCAGTGCAGTGAGCTGTGAATTTTCATCATCATCATTGCTATTATTACTACTGCTGCTACTACTACTACTATTACTACTACCACTACTATTACTACTATTTTTGTAGGGAATATTTGGAATTAAAAAATCATGTTGGAAAATTAAAATAATGTTTTAGCTAATAGTTAGGCTAATTTTTAAGCTAATTGTATTTCTGATGTTCTGCCAGCCAAGACTTATGAGGTGTTTTAAAAAGTCTGTATTTCATCTGTATTCTCTGGTAAAGAAACAAAGAAAGAGGTGTAAAAACTGTGAATTGCTCCAAAAGCCAGATATGTCTGGGAAAGTGAAGAACAAATTCAAGGACTCTTGATTTGCATCCATCTCCTTTGTTGTGTCAGCAATGAAACAGAGCACCAGTGAGAGATGAAAAGAATATGTAGGCTCTACATTTCTATGAGTGGATTTGAACAAGAGGTAATAGTGAAAGAGTGCTGCCGCTTATTTTCTTTATGCTTGGTAGATAACCCAGTGGTTTTCCTAAAGCCCATCAGCACAGACATATTATCAACTAGAGAAAATGAGACCAAAAGCAAGGAGAAAATAATCAAGCAGTGCTATACCCCACAAAGCAACCCCCCAAAGACTGAAGCGCTACTAAGATGCTGTATTTAGGACGTCTTCAAGATGTCTTCAAGGTATTTTCTAGCTCATCAGGTCTAATAGTGGCTACCACAAGCACTACATCTTGTAATTTATATATAAACCCTAGCTGAGTCCATAATTCTCAGTGCCTTCCCCTCCCCTTTCTGTGCATACCCCCTTTCCTCTGGTTTTCACTGATTTACACTCAGATGTTTGTATTTCCTTCTTCTTTTCCATGCTGACTTCCTGACAGGGGTGCAGAGAAACCCCTCCCTTCCTCCTGCTGCTTACTTCTCTCTTTAGTCCTTACCCCTTTATGGTTGCACCACGGTAGCTCCATTTCAGGGAAAGTTCTACATAACATTCAACACTTCAATGTATTTGAGGAACACCAGAGTCACTTAAAAATGCTGAAACAAACTGAAACACTACATAATTAGTTCTTAAATGTGTATTTTTACTAGACAAAACTTACCTCAAGTGGCTTTCCTTGCACACCTTGCAGCTGAAGTGACATCTCAGCTATCCATAGGCTCACTAAAGTAGGGGTTACTTTACATTTACCGCAGGATAGAGTCTCATGATTTATTAAATGAATTAATTTACTGCTAAGTAGAGTTTTATTCCACCAGTTAAAGACAGACTTTATTTAGAATTTATTTGCATTCGTACTAAATTAGAAACTGGACTATAAAAACAGGGCCTATAATAAATGTCCTTTTCTGTTTATACCTTCACTGATATATACAGGTACACAAAAGCATGGCTTCTGCTAAAAATAACTTTTCTCTAACATTAAGATCCAAGTTTTGATATTGTTTCCTGATCCCCTACAAGTATGCAACTTTCCTGTCTTCTCCTGATCAGTGTGGGACAAGCAGAGATCTGGGCAGGTCTCAGCATCTGGAGCCCAAAGTCTGGACATGTGAGTAAGGTACTGGCTGGCTCTTCCAATAAAAGAGGTGAAGGCAAACAATCATGCTTCAGTAACTTAGAAAGCAAATCAAATGGTAAACACCTCTTTCATTCTCCAACAAAACCTGACAGTCTGCAACTGTTTTAAACCTGCTGCACAGCAAATGTGTGCTTCATACTACAAATAATCTTCACAGTTTATACACTTTGTCAAATATCAAAGTTGACCAGCTGTACTACAAACATCTGCAACCCTTTCTGGTCTATTATACATTTCACTGCATGTTTTGAATGTGTATGCAACATGTGGTAACAAGTAGTAGGTGTTGATTCCTTGTTTCAGGCCATAATGTAATCACATCATTGTGGTGCTGAAGGTCTCGCTGGCTTGCTAAGCCTGACCCACAGTGCTCAAGAGCTGCTTGTGAGGATACTCAGGCAAGAGAGAAAAGATTATGTGTGGATTCATCTATGCTCAGGTAAGCTGAAGTAAAACACATCAGAAGACAAAATCAGGGAGAAGTAAATGGAAACCAGCGATTAGAAAGGACAATAATTCTATAAAATAAGAAATCAGTGAAAAGCATCCATAATTCTAAAACTGTATCTATCATGCTCATTTTACTGTAGAACAAAATACGTCATGAGAGCATCATACAATCTGACAAAATCATAGCTTTAGAAGTTTCAGACCAGACTGGTTTCGTAAATTTTATTTTTAATGATAAATGCTGTTACTCTTGACCCTTCCTCCAGTACAAAGCAGTGTGTGTGTGATCGCACAGGCATGATAAGCCTGCCAGGAAATGGGTCTGACAGTGCAAAAGCACTTGAGGAGATTAGTACACAAAAAAATTGTCAAATGGTGAATGCTACTAAAAATACTTTTATTCATAACTTGGAAGACATTATTGCTTACTATCCAAAAAGCTTAAATTAATTACTGCTTATAAAACAGGTGTAGGTATTAGCACAAACCACTTAGCCAATAAACCCACAAAACCACTGGATGAAGACAAGTGTCATATTCTTACAATATAAAAATTCCTGTGAAATATCAAGGAAGACAAGTATTTCATATTGGACACAGTATGTTTGTCATTTTGAAAATTTTGACGTTTCAGATGGTTGATCTCCTTCAAAACCTGAGGCATCTGGAAAAAATCCAGAAAATTATTAGAATTGTTCCATTTACAAAACACTATGGTTTTATTGAAGCAAGGCAGATATCAATAATTAAATTAAATTTTGAAAGATGCTGAACTAAAGTGCTGCATCTATTACTGTTTTCCAGTAACAAGGAGGTGCACAGTCCTTTCCAGAGTTTGTCTTGGTATCTTTGACTAACAAATGTATTGCTTTTTAAAAAATAAAATAGGTTCTGTAATTAGAAATAAGCTGCCCCTTTTATTACAAAGATATGCATGCTAACAGAAAATGTTATTGACCTTAAGGCTAGAAAACATGCATTATTTTTTGGTTATTTCCAGTGTTAACATTTTGGTCTAATCCATTTTAGATCCCTGGCAGACATTATTTCCTAAATCAGGACACTAGCAGCTTATGAGGTAGGATCACATCTCACTGCCACGTGAGATGCTGAAAGAATTTAAAATCAGACTGTGATTTCATGACAGCATAAACTTGAATTTAATGCTTAGACCAGCGCTGCATGAAAACCACAATGGCCATTGCCATTTGAAACACCAACCCAGTATAAACTCTCTCAATGTTTCAAGTGTGTTGATGGCCTCGGATGAAGAACTGTGAAGGGGCAGGCTTTAGTGCCAGAGCAGGGAGTCCCTTCCTGGACTACTCCGACCTTGAGGTGTCTTATGGAGCCTGTGTTTCACCACGGCTGATGCAGAGCCTGCATGGAAAACAGTGTCAGAATAGGCACAGCTTCTCATTAAGCCAAGAGCAACGTGATCACAGGCGTGTTCACCTGGGTTGGACATGCGCTCGTGGGGACAGCGCAGTGATGAGAGGGTGATGGCTGGGGAACCACTGCTTCGCCAAAAAATATACTCAGTTCAACAGCTGCATTTCTGAAAATTAGATTACAATCTTAAGTGTTTGCAAGTCTTCCTGCAGCCTCTGTCAAAAGATTGCAGCGCTAGGGAAAAAAATTGTTTATGCTTTTTTTACATATAGGGAGGAAAAGAAATAAGGCTGGCCAAACACAATTTATCTTGAGTTAAATTTTGCAGGGCAGGTGTTCTCTGTCCTCCCTGGTTTTCTGTCACAACAAACAGATTTTTAATATAACAGAAAACCAGAAAAATATCCTGTAAAACTGCAGACGTCTTTCTGCAGGCCTACACTATCTCTACGTTGCATATATTACATATGTCTAATGTGGCAGAAGATTTGTAAAGAAGTCACAACAGGGACCTCTATAATTTTTCAATTATACCCAACTATCCACTTTTACACTCATGTTTGATATTGTATATATATCATTGATTTTGTATGGTAGTGGGACTAAGTCTGAGCATTTTCCACCTACCAAAGCAGCCTCTACTGATGATACAATCTAAATTTGGGCTACTCAGTAACTGGGACTAAATCCTCTTCTGATTCCTCCTTCTCATACTCCATGGATAGCAAGAGCATATGCTTTAGTTTTCTTTTCTTTCAATAAATGTGAATTCTAGCTGCTCTTCCTCAGGGAAGATAAGATTAAAAAGGGGATCAGATTTCTGAAATGAAACAGAAAAAGATTATTGTTGTTGGTAAATCAGTGTATTCCATAGCTTACATGCCTTATAAAAAGGAGCTGACTCCTTTACACACAGATCATGTTCTGAAACATATAGGTAATTAAAACTTTAGAAACTATAGAATGATGCATAAATGGAAAATAAAGTGCTCTTGTACAAATTCTTACATTATTTATCCCATGGGAAATGACCAGGGTTGATAAACATTTTTACTGCCATTGGTTATGGACAAGGAATACTGAATGGCCAAATAACAGCTATTCAAGGTGTCCACTTGCTTCTGCAGCCTGCAGTTTTCTTTACTCAGCACTCACAGCAGACTTACACAAGAAGCTTGGGACTAGCTGCTAATTTGAAACATTCACATTTTCAAGGCAGGCTTATTTGCAAGCTAGGTTGCAAATCCAGCTCTAACATAAGACTTTTTCTTCTAAACAGATCAAAATAATGTGATTCTTGGCAGACTTGATTTGAACTAGAAGACAGGATTGTAAGTAGGTTTTGGGATCATCAGAGCAGTGTTTATCCTAATTTAATTGGGATTTTTTGTACATGCTATTTCTATTGGTCCTTTCAGTCAAATGAAATATCCACTATCAAATTCAAAATAATAGTAAATAGTAAAGGTTCAGATGCTTCCTCCCTTAAAAAAATTAAACAAAACCAGGGACCACACTCCCCTCAGGGGCTACCCTTCCCCCCAATATCTTCTTATAAGCATAAAATATACACTGGACTAAACCAATTAAAGTCAAATTCTTCATATATTTGTCATGGTAAAATACTGGTGATCAATCACACTATAAACATGCTTTAAAAAGATTGTTAACCAGTTAACTCAGGTCTCAAACATTTATTTATACATTATTGTGTTTGGAAAATTGTTCAGATAATAATTTGCCAAATACCATACATTTTTTAATGAAGAACATGCTAATTAGTAGAGATATTTCAGCAGTCCTTAGGAGGATATGTATTTTGAAGCTCCTTCAGCAGAGAGGTGCTGGAATTCCTCTCTTTGTTAGTAACTTGCTGGATGTTGTTCACTTTGGGGTAATGAGTAGAAGATAATTAAAAAACCCAAACCTGACAGCACAGAATTGTTCTCTTATTCACTAATGCAGGATGTTAGCAACCACAAAATGCAAGTATCAAGCTTCTACAACAGTATTAATTTGGTCACAATGTACATCTGGTTTATTTTACAGCACACATTAAACAGCAGAAGTATAGCAATTAATGTATTCAGTTAATTTTATTAGAGTTTTATTTTATTATAAGCAAAGGCTTAATCACATTTTTCCAAACAAGTGTGGGCAATTTACTTGGTTTGACCCCAATATCAGTATCATTTTCTCAAAAATTGTGAAGTTTCTGCAGTTTGAAAGGGGCCACAATCTTGAATAAATGTAACAAGGAAAACAAGAGGAGAAAACTGTCTCCATTCAGTGCAGCATTGCTGACATAAGAATATTAACTTTTGCATTTCCTGACTTCTTACGTTTTAACTAGGTAACTGCATGTGTGTATGAATGTAGGGCTTCATTTATTTATTTTTGCATGCAATTAACTAAGTTTGATGTTTTTTTAAGTAAGAAGGAAAGCGAATAAAAACACAAAGCCTTCTGTTTATGCAGTCTAACGAAGCTGATTTGGCGCTTTTGATGTGGTATTCTCTGTGTGCTGGGTAAGGCACACAGGGATAAGTGTTTCTCAGCTGTGCAGCTTAGAAAAGCCCTCTGAACAGCCAGTGTCCTTTGGATACAGCTTGAACCCAATGATTAACAGTTTCTCTTTACCTGCCTTCATACAGTTTCTCAGGAAAACACTGTACATACTATAAAGAATTGAACTGCAACTCTGAGAACATGGATCTGAAGCTGTTCACGCTGGACATTCCCGCAGCACTGTACAAACAGGTTTTAATGATGCAGCTTCTGTAGCAGTTTTCTTGTCCCTTGAGTCTACACACAGAGAATGGCAGCAAAAGCTGGTGAAATAAATTTGGATACTCATAATATGTGTCAATGAGCAGCTGTCAAATGACAGCAGTTCTTTATTATTGATCCTCTCTATCTTCACAGTGATGTGAACTTCTTGACCTGTGAGAGGCACTTTGTGAAAGAGGGGTTGTGAGAGAGTATGTGATGTGCAAAGCCTACGCATTCAACTTCCACGCTCTGAGGGAGCACGAGGAGAATTCTGAATAGGTTACATGAAGTATGGGCTAGGAAGGTGGAAAAGTGCAGCACTTCCAGATGGTAGTCCATTATCTTTAGTGACCTCATGAACAAAAGCATTCATGAGGTTCTCCTTTTGTGCAGGCAATACTATAAGCCCAAATATAAAATACAGAATTAATCATTCAGATTTTGATTTATTTTTGTCTATTAGTCTAGTTTAAGAAACCGAGTGCAATCTGATAGCTTGTCACCAGAAGACGAAGTAACATGTGCTGAAGAGGCCCCACTGCATAATAAATTATCAGAAAGAGAGAAGCAAAATGCCCTGTTTACTGATGGATCCTGTCATATTGTAGGGAAGCATCAGAGATGGAAAGTGGTTGTAGAGAGTTCCCTGCGACAAGTCACAGAAACTGCTGAAGGAGAAGGTTTGCAGATGTGAAAGCTATCCAGCTGGCTTTAGGCATTGCGGAATGAGAGAAATGGCTAGCATTTTATCTCTAGACTGACTCATGGATATTGAGAAATTCCCTGTGGGAGTAGTGGCAGTGATGGAAGCAAAATAACTGGCAGCACTGCCATTGCAGCGTTGACACTGCTGTGGCAAGATACTGCTGCCTGGGTGGAGAACCTGGGTTTGAAAATACATCGTGCAGATGCTCCAGTATCCAAGAGCTGGATCACTGAAGAAAATCAGAATAACCAGAAGATGGATTAGGCTGCTGAGATTAAAGTGTCTCAGGTGGATCTGGATTGGCAACGTAAGTGTGAAACATTTCTAGCTCAGTGGGCCCATGACACCTTGGGCCACCAAGGAAGGGATGTAACACACAGATGGGCTCATGACCGAGGGGTGGAACTTATCCATGGACATTCTAACAAAGGTTATCCATGGACGTGAAACATGAGCTGCAATCAAGCAGGACAGGCTCGTGTGGAGGATGGTGTCTGCACTAAAACCTGGGAGGGCCTGGCAGATTGGCTGTAACACACTCCAAAAACCCACCAGGGCCAGGGCCATGTGCTTGCAGTGGTGGAAGCAGCCACTGGATGGCCAGACAGAGATCCTGCGTCCCACGCCACTGCCCAGAACACCATCCTCGGCCTTGAAAAGCAAGGCTTATGGTGACAAGAGACTGCAGAAAAAAAGTGAGAAAACAGGACTCATTTCTGAATGATCTTCAAGGACACCTGGGCTTTGAACGTGGCATGGAGTGGCTGTATCACATCCGCTATACTGCATCAGCCTCCAGGAAAACCTACTGATACAATGGACTGTTAAAGATGAAATTGAACAATGGGTGGTGGGACCTTCAAACACTGGCAGACACTGATCACTGCTGGGAGATGGGCTGGGCATCAAGCAACAGGGGGTGAGCAAATATGTTGTGCATAATTTGTTTCTCTTGGGTTTTATTCCACACACTCTCTCTCTCCTTTTCACTNTCTCTCTCCTTTTCCCTCCTCCTCCTCCTCCTCCTCCTCCTCCTCCTCCTCCTCCTCCTCCTACTACTACTACTACTATTATTATTATTATTATTACCATTATTATCAACTTTATTTCAATTATTTAATTGTTATTAACACATGGAGTTCATCTTTTTTTCCACTTCTCCGCCCCATCCCACCAGAGAGGAAGGGGAGAGTGAGTGAGCTGCTGTGTGGTATTTAGCTGCTGGCTGGGGTTAAACCATGACATAACTTCATGAAGCAAATGCTCTTCAGTTAACCTCCATGATCTGTGGTAGATGTCAAGCCACAGCCTGACTGTGACCTTTCGAAGATCTGCAAAAATTACATGCAGAGAAGCATTTGCTTGCTCTATGGTGTAACATCGCCCTTTCTTATCTGAAAAGTTGATCCAGCCGTGGGCAGGGTTTCTCTCTCCACGTTTTTGGTCACTCAAAATAAATATGGCATGACTTAACTCCTACTTGTCTTCCAATACTGTATTTTAATATTGCATTCAAATTGTCCAATACAGAATGTAATTTGAAAATAATATAAATGTTTCACAAGTAAGTTTCCACTCTAACAATCATATCCTGAGATCTAAGGCCTCCTCTTCTCTTGGCATGAAAAGCACTTTATAAACATTCATTAATCTCATCCTCATCTTGAAAACGTGAGAATTAGCACATGCAAATGTAGTTGCAAAAAACCACAAAGTAAACTAAAGGAAGAGTACATCACATCTGTTCCCTGGACCATCTACCCCTCACACCTCAAGCTCCCAGCAATTAATCCTAAACTGAAGAACTAGACTGAAATAACCCACAAACCTCCTTTGAAATAAAGTACATTTCATAGAAATGTTGTTCAGCCTTCTCTATTCAGTAGCACTGTTTGGAATTTTTAGAAGGAAACTCAGAGTCTCAGAAGAACATCAGCCAATTTTCGGTTCTTTATAAAGTGGCTGCTAATGGTAGCCTTAGATAGGAATACATGTTTTGATTGAAGAAGATTTTTACACTTTATTGATCAGTTTAAAACATAGACAGATAATTCACTGTTTTCTATAAAACAGTTTTGCCATTTAAAAATTTTTCAATAATTTTAACCTTTGTTTGTTCCTGAGTCTAATCATTTTTGTCATGAGACCCGAATGAAATCCTACCCTAGTTTTACCAGTGCCTGGATAACTAGGACATATGCGACTCCCATCAGAGCACAAGTCACAAATTTTTACCTTTGGCACTGGGCTTGAACACACATCAGTGACAATTTTGCTTGTAAAGTCAGATAACTCTTTTGGCTAGGAAAACCCAAGAGAATCCGAAAACTGTTACTCTTTGTAAAGCTAGCCACATCGTCTAAGGCATTCAAATCAAGACCAAATACACTGGGAAAAGATGGCAGCATATGCAGAACATCAGCATTTTGCTAAATCACTCTGCTTGCCAAATCATGTCCTTCTCTGGAAGCCTGCCATCCAGACCTGGAAGATGAAAAAGCAAAGAATTCGTGCTTTTTAAAGAATGGCAAAATGTTGTCAGATCATAAGATATATGAAAAAATACTGCCAGCTGCTCAATTTACTGAAACATTCTGAGAGAGTGTAGTGCAGATGAGAGGGCAGAAATTGGCTTAGGATCAGGAAATATCTTGGACTGGAACAATCAGCCAACGTACAAGAAAGAGCCTGAAAAAACTGTAGGATTAATTATGTAATATACATATGTTTCCCATAAACTTGACTTTCAAATTCAGAATAATTTACAATAATTAAAAGCATTCTCCAGCTCAGGTCAAGACATTGGAGTTGTTGAAATGCTGGTAACGACTAATGCTTGATAAATTTTCTTTGACCGTTTCTACTATTGGAAGTTACAATTCTTTTTCTATTTCTTTTCTTTTAAAATTTTTTAAAATCTTTTTAATCCTTTTTTTTTTTGAGAAAAGGAAAGATAAACAAGCCTTCAGGAAGAAAAAAAAAGGCATAGGGGGCAAAAACTGTTTTCAAAATTCTAGACCATTTCTTTATATCCCTGCATCATACCTATGATTTGATTGAATTTTAGCATAGTGTTGACTCCTGTTCTCTTAATTGCATGCAGCTATTGAATGAAAAGTGACAACAGAACATGATTTATATATGACATAATAGAACAAGGTTTTATTCTGCTTCTGTTTGTGCTATTTGAAGGAATAAGCTTTTAGGGTGCCAAAATTATTGCTAGCCTTGTTAACTACTTTGGAAGCAAAATAGTTGACAGAAGGATAGCCAAATCTGTTCCTTTATGAAAGTGTAATAAGACAGAAAATCATTTCATTGTCAGATAATGCTTCAGTTTATATGACACAATTAGATTTGCAATAAACTACAAACAGATTTGATAATGTCACTTACAACAATAATCCTGGAAGAAGCACTAGTGTAGCATTCAGCTCCCTGACGCCAGTGAGCTGGAAGCAACCTGCCAGGGAGCAGCTGATTACCCAGCCCAGAGTTACATGTATGAAACCAAAACCAGACTTTGACAGGCTACAGATCTTTTTTTTTTTTAAACTCGTCTCCCAACTACAAAACAAGTTTAGCTCCAGTCTACATGTATTAATATTCCAAACACTCGGCTCATTAGTCTAATCAAGGGATGGGAAGACCACACAAATGTATGGATTGTTCAGCAACCCTGACCCCACTCATTCACACACATGTAATAGCCCTGCCATTCACTCATGCATAGAAATGATCACAAAAGCAAACAATGCCGTGCTCACTCATTCACTTAATTAGTTAGTCACTGTTTCACTCACTTGGTTGACTCAGTCTTCATACTTACAGCCTTAGAATCTCATCTCACTTTCCCAGTGAGTAATGCCAATTAAAATTCACTTAAGGCCCACATAGATTGTGAAAATCAGAATTACACCCTCAGTCTGACAGATACTAAACTTCATGAAGCAATCCGTCACTGTGACTTGGAGTATTTTAAGACCTTAAGTAGAAATTTAGTGCTGCACAGGCCTTGCCAAGCTTCTCTTTTTCTCCTCTTTAACTCTCTGGCTTTGAAAGCAAAAGATGGGTTTCTGCCCTTGGTATTATTTAAGTAAGCATTACTGAGAGCGAAATCTGGCTTTTTGTATGTAAATACTACACAAGGTTTCAACACTTAAGTAGTTGTCAGCCATCTATGCTTCAAAAGCATTTCCCAGCATCAGTCTGCGCAAACACTCAGTTATTTCATAATTTTCTTGGCTAAGGTCCAGTTGCCTTAATTTCTCTTAAATGTATGTTTCATACCCAACATACAGGCTTCAGACAGGAAAGTGATATGTAACATTTTAAAATTGTTAAATCAATGACCTTTTTTTATTCCATGATACAAGTTGGATACAAATTCAAATTGGTCATTCTTTCCATTACATATTGGACCGGCATATTCAGCTGACACCTAAAATGTAAAGTTTTCTGTCAGTCTCGTGACCAAGTCTCGCATCACTGCATGACAGAGTCTAATGTACAGGTCTGTCTGTATTTGTACATACACATAAATCACTGCAATGGTGATCCTTTCATAAAGCATGGTCATAAAGCATGAAAAGTTTATCATCTTCTGATTTTACAAATAGATTATTTTCCCAGTAAAATCTTCCTCAGACCAGAGTGCACTTTTTTTTACCATTTCAGTCTTCAGAGATGTGTATGTTACAAAGAACTGCATTTTTGGCAAAAAATAATTAGAAATAACTAGAAATCACCTAGGAAATAAACTCATTGACGCAATGTCACAATGTGTAATCCCTTTTCTAAATTTGCATTGATTTATGAATGTTTTTATTGAGGGTTAAGACTGGAAAAGAAAAAGTCCAGGGTGCAAATGCAATAGATATTTTGTACTTTATACATCTCCATAAACTTTTGTGAACATCTTATTTTTATGACTTGCATTAGTTTATTTAATGAGTGGATGAGTATCATTATCTTTTTAATTTCACTGTAAAGTCTTTACCATACATCTTCTTAAACTGATTTTTGACAATATAACTTACCAGTCCTGGCTAGATGTAACAATTTATCAAATCCACTTTCAAAATATAGGTTTTCCTAGTCTTCTCCCATAAAGGTAAGAAGACTGGGTGTTTTTCATTCAGTTTAATGAAATTTATGTTGATAAACATTATTTTAATTTTTACATTTATGAATTTACTAACCTGAATATGTCAGATCTCATGTATATATACATAACATAATATGCCTTATTTTAAAACAGGCATGTAGGGTTGGCATAACTACAAATACTTCCTACTATTTTAGATGTCAAGATTACGTAATTCTAGGACAGAACAGGACACTACCTTTACAAAGTAGGAGCTGAAAGTAGACGTGACATAAATATCAAAGAGAGAATGAGGAGGGGTAAATGATGCTAAAAATGGAGGCATATGAATGGCAAATTCACAGAGAAATGGAAGGGCGGTTACATTTGGAGGTAATCCCTTGGAAGTGAGATGATGATGAGAGGAAAGAGATTTCACAACTGCATTTGCTTTTGCAAACAGTCTGACTTACCATTAGATGTATGTTGTACGTGTCTGTCTGAAGAAGTGTCTTCTGCAGCCAAACATGAAGATTTGATTCTAGTCAGGGAACTCTGTCCATCTGCTAAGGTTATTTAGCCACTGCCACCGGAGAACTTTAACACATCAGAAACACAACATACAGATAGAGCTCAGGCTTTTAATCTTGGATTTGGCCTGATGGGAGACCATCATCCATCAACACTCATTGAATACCCACTCGAATCTCTAAATTTGCAGCAAAATTCTCCCCTGTGAGTGGCACACTCAGCAGTATCATACAGATACACTGCCAAAACCACCTGGAAATGGGGCCAGGGCTTTGCAATTTAATTCTCAGGCATATGTCTTCATGGCAATTTTGTGATATGATACCATTTAGACCTAAAAGTTGTTTGAATATAACAGTAAACGCAGGTCAGGTAAGGAATAAAAAGAAAAGGAATGCAAGCAGACAAGGATGAGAAAGTATTTTTCTCACACAACTTATGCAGCTTCTATGACCACAAAATAATCAGAAGTAGATTCTTTGAGGTGAAATAATTTCCTATAGATAGTCTTAAATTTATTTCCAGCTGAAGGCAGGCGAAGTCAATTAATCCCTTTCACAAATTTGAATGGATGTTCACATGCAGTAAGTGTCATCTCTGCGTATTAAAGAAAGTTAATAGAAAATCACATATGCTGCTTCAGTTGTTGTATAAAAACAACACTAGAGCTTTCCTTTCAGCAACGTTTCCCCTTAGCCAAAAGGATTTTCTCTGGCATTTAATATAGAGCCATAGTTTGAGTTAGTTGTTTGCACCACACTTGCTCCCACCTTTATTTGTCTTGTGTTCCCAGTAAAATCTCCTTGAATACAGTACGACAGAGCTGAGGTGGTCCAGCACACGAAAACACTTATACCCAGTATAAAATATATTACATACCTTTATCATGACACATGAGGCAAACATTCAGTGAAAGGTCAGGTAGCTTTCTGTGACTTGGGGGTGTGTGTGTCTGAGGTGTTTGCAGAGCTGGGAACCAGCTGCATGTGTTACCATTCACAGTATCAGATGCAGGCAGCCCATAAATGGCACAGAAATCTGTGCATTTTCCTGTAACAGCACTGCATCAAATCCTGGCTATGTTTAGCAATGTACTCCCTGTTACACCTTTTTTTCCATGCATGCAGTCTATTTAATTGTCATGGTGCTCCAGTGTTAGATAATACACGCACACTTGCCACTGAACACGTTTTGCACCTAGACTGAGAACATCCCCTTTGGCTGGGTGAGTTTCCAGGTGCTGGCTCTTGGGACAGGTGCATCAAGTGAATTGGCAGCCACTCCTTCCATTGCACCGCAGGCAAAGAGCCCTCAGCAGGAGTAACTTCTGCTAGCAGGGCCCCTTCGAGCATGGCGTGGTGCTTCTTTTGGGGCACGCCTTTGGCGCTGGCTCTCTGCTGCTGTCCTTTCCAGGCCCCAGGCCCTGTGCCTTCAGGCCACAGCACTCTACTTTCGAGTGTGAGGGAAGCCAGGAAGGACAGTGCAGGACCCTCAAGCACCATTCCTGAGGCGTGGCAGGTCCGACAGACACTGGTGTATCTGTTATACATTGCAGTGACTCGTCTCCTCCTCATTTACCCTAATGAACACCATACCCAAAGTTACGCTGGCCTATTTTCTGATTATTAAATTCAATTCTGCAGAGAAGCATGTGGCAAATAGGGAAAAAAAAGAGGTCAGAAAGGGTGTGCAGAACAGCTCATAAGGTTGCAGTTCTTTCAGGGAAATTGGTCCATAAGTACCATTAAGATATTAATGGAAAAACATTTTAAAACATAGCTGATCTCAAAGTGGCTAGTTACAAAACATAGTCATTAATTGCTTGTTAAAAGTTAACATAAACCCCCTGCTTTTTAATAATAGTGTTACAAGAGGCCAATTCTTAAAAAAGGGTAGGGTATGTGCTGATTTCTGTGTAATCACTGCTGTGCATAAGAGATAAATGTTGTACAGATTTAGACTGTACTTACTTTAGATTTTAGATTGCACTTACATTTCCATGTATGTAAACAATTTGTAAAATCTCATCAAATTCACATGGAACAAAATGCTGAATTTCAGACACACAACAAGCTGGGGTATCAGGAAAAGCACAGAGTTAGGAAATGAATGATTAATGTATGGATGGCGCTTTTTGAATAAATAAGATCTATTAAAAAAACCCAAAAGACAAAGAAACAAAGATCATGCTCCTTAAACGCACTGCTGGATGAAATATTACTTGCAGTGCTACCGGCTTTGATTGCAGGGGTAGGTGTAACCAGGACAGGGTGTGCATCCTCCTTCCCTCCCCTCCACCGAGCCAGGGAGCTCAAACACAAGCACGCTGAACCTCTCGTGGCTGTGTGACTAATCCGTGGAGCCCACCAGCCCGCGCCACAGAGGAGACCCAGCCCAGAGCTGCACACAGCTTTGTTATGCTGCCATTCCTGAGCACAAAGGAAAGCGACGCTGCCATCAGCAAGTCACCAGCTTATCTACAAGAATTACGGATGCAGCTACCGTCGTGTCTGCTCCGGGCTGCTGGTGCTGGGGGCAGCCTTGCTGTGCCTCTCCTGAACGAAACCAGGTGGGCAAGGGGAAAACTAGCCAACATCTCTTGTTATTCCAGGCCAAGGTAGCTCCCAGACAGGTCTTGCTTGGTTTCCCCCAGCCAGATGGAAAAAATACCATATGATTCTGACTGCAAGGAAATATTAGGATAATAGTGCATAAAGGATAACCTATGCTTTGGAAAGACCGCTTTATTTGAGATGTTAAAAACATCTAAAAGAAACCTGTTAACTGTTAATCTTGGTTTGTAGCAAAATTTTGTTCATACCTTTTTTTTCCTGGACTCAAATGTCACTCTTTTAAAAGGTGAAAAGAGGCACATAAGTATCCCCCCATGGAAGCAGTCATAGTTAGGAACATCCTCTGATGCTGTCAAACAATAATTTTTATGTCTAATTGATGCTGGTGATCTAGCATTGACAAATCCTTATTCTCCTATTTAGTCATACATACAATATGAACATACATGTTACATTCACGTGTTGGGAAAATGGAAAAAGCTCTTCTACAGGGTGTTAGCTATAAAAAAAGGGCAAATGCTTTCAGCAGTTCCAGAAGGGTCTAAAACTGATACTTTTTTCTTGAGCCTGATTTTATTTCATTGTCATGTAACACGTGTATATTTCTTCATTGTTAGCCACTTTTCTCAAATGCACTGTTCCATGCTGCCACCAGAATTCAGTCCTTTCAGAAGGGCTCCTCAAAATACCAGATTTTGTAATTCTTTCAATAATTGTTGCATTATTTTTGCCTAAAGATCGAATCTGAATGTCTCTGCGTAACACAGATCCTTGTTCAAATTGTTGTTCTTTAATCACAAAAATACTGCAGAAACAGAAAACCACTTGGGTGGTTTACTCTGTGAAAACAGAAAGTCTGTATGGAGCTGTTGCAGCATTAAACGCCCGTGTAGAGAATCAAAGAGTTGCTAAAATTCTCCTGGATTTTTGAGACAGCCTGAACTATGGATCAGGAAATCAGCACCTCATGGAGTTTCTTGACAGGAGTTCATCAGGTTTAGAGTCTAGAATGGAGCCTTGGTGGAGAAGTTGTTTTGCTACAGTGCAAAGGAGAAAACGTAACTCAGTTCAAAACATGTTAAGTTTTCTAGTTTCAGGTATAGCAGATGAATAACCTTCTGTGCAAGGGAGGAAAAGGATGTGATCAGCGCTGAGGTCTAGTTCACAGGGTAGGTCCTACAAAGCAGATTTTTCCACCTTATGACTGAGTGTACTTGTTATGTTAAGTTACCTCACGCTTATTTAGCAATTGTTATTTTTCTTGCTGACTAAAACCAGATCACATGAAGCGCAACTTGAAGGATCAAAATGTATTACAAAACCTAAGTTGTGAATGACTGGGTAGCCATTTTGGTGGTGGCAGCCATCTTGGGGCAGAATAGATTCAAAATAGCTGAATTTCCAGAAATGACTAATATTTTTCAAATGTAATATTTTAAAGACAATCTCCCCAATTGTCAGCCACTCTACTAGAATTAGAGGAAGGTTATAGCTATCTACTACACTATGACATGTAACCGTAACAGGAAATAATTTCTGCTGCATGTTTTTTGCTCATAACTCAAAACCTCAGAGATTAAAAAAAAAATTAAAAATAAAATGAGCTATTATTAGAAACCCCTTTTCAGGGCCATGAGGTAAATCAAGAATGTACAGTGTAGGAATGCCCACACTTGAGATCTCACTCCAAGTTTAATACGCAATGAAGTCTAGAAATTTTAAGTATTTACACATAGAGACTACAAAAACACACGAGCACATCGCCTTTAAGTAGAACACCGAGCCTCACTTGACACATAAACCAACTGCATTATTTGGGAATGAAGGTGCATTTGTGATTTATTTTCCCCGCAAGAGACTTTTATCACTCAGGGCCACATTACGGTGGCCGCTGCTCATTTTTGGAGCTTTGACCCCGTAGAAGCACTAAGGTATTCACAAGGAAAAGGGGATCTGATATTTGGCGAGGAGGGAGGACGGAAGCAAGGATGTGCCGATTGCTCCAGTGCACATCGGAAGTGGCATTCCATGTGGGATGCATCGGAAAGGGATCCAGTCACAAGGGAGGTGTAAAGTACCCATTAGAAAACTTATCTTGGCATTTTTATTTTTCGCTGCTGAAGAGGAATAAAGGCTGGAGCGACCAGAGAGCAGGATGACAGCAGAGTAAAGGTGCACGAATCCTCAGTGTTTAAATACAACCGCGGCAACAAGATTGACGAGCATGGTTCGCGGATTAGAAACGAGGTAAAACGATAGCAACCTTAGAGGCTGGAGACAGCACGTAGCGAGCAACAGGATCCGAGCCTGATGCGGAGCGAGCACTTTGCTGCTGCGATTTATGACATCCCCCCACGACAGGGGGAAATCGCGCTGGATGCGGAACAGCGAGGGAGAGGAAGCTGCCGGTGCGATGCACAAAGGGAGGGCTGGTGGCGGTAAAGTTTGGGCAAGCAAAGGTCAAACACGCGGACACGAGGCAGCAGCGCTGCAAAGTGACTCAGCCGGCCGAGACATCCGCCGGGGAGAGGCGGGGCTGCCCCGCGGGCGTGTGCGGGGGTGCGCGGGCTGTCCCCAGCCTCCAAGGCTGATACATCCTGCTTCTCCGTCGTTTCTAATCTGTGAGCCACGCTCGCAGATCTGACACGTAAGCCTAAGGCATGATTTGGGAATGAGGGCGCGTTTGTGATTTATTTCCCCCGCGAGAGACTTTTTACCAGTCAGGACCCCCTTACAGTGGCCGCTGCTCATTTCTGACCCTGAAGATGCTCTGAGGTAGCCACAAGGAAGAGGGGACGCGATATTTGGTGAGGAAGGATGACGGGACTTGTGGAGGCAAGGATGCGGCGATTGCTCCCGTGCACCTCGGAAGTAGCAGTCGATGCGGGACGCATCGGAAAGGGATGCGGTCACAAGGGAAGGGCTAAGCACCCGCTAGGAAAACTTATCTTGGCGATTTTATTTTTCCCTGCTGAAGATGGAGAAAGGCTGGAGTGACCTCCAGTGGCTGAGCTCCCGCGCCGGGGGAGCAACAGGCGGAGCGGCGGCGGGGACGGAGGGCCCGCTCCGGGCATTCCCGCCCCCCGGGACCGTTACGGCCGTTACGCCTCTCCCGCTCTCGGACCGATTCAAACTCGGCAGCGGCGCCGGGCGGGAGCGGGAGCGCGGCCCCTCCCGGTGCCCGCCAATCCTCTCGCCTGCCTCCCTCCCCTTTCCCCTCCCTCTCCCCCCTTCTCCACGTGAGGCGGCCGGAGAGTTTCAAGCCT